>JAMOIN010001706.1:0-60339 GCA_024666655.1 Dascyllus trimaculatus
GCTGAAAATGCCACTTTTGCCACTCACTGTATGGAGTCATTTCCTTGACACAACCTGACTGGATACAGCTTTTGCCTTCATATTTATCATATTTGAACAGCATCTGACAGTGAAACATGTTTGTAAACATTGATTTTTAAAAACTGCAGTCTACCTGTTTCTCATGCTCTAAAACAGCTTTTCGCGGGCTGAAAATGCCACTTTTTCCACTTACTGTATGGATTCAATTCCTTGATACAACGTGACTGGAAATAGCTTTTGCCTTCATATTTATCATATTTGAACAGCATCTGACAGTGAAACATGTTTGTAAACATTGATTTTCAAAAAGTGCAATGTTGCTATGTCTAATGCTCTAAAACAGCTTTTCGCGGGCTGAAAATGCCACTTTTGCCACTCACTGTATGGAGTCAATTCCTTCATACAACGTGACTTCAAAAAGCTTTTGCCTTCTTATCTATCATATTTGAACAGCATCTGACAGTGAAACATGTTTGTAAACATTGATTTTGAAAAACTGCAGTCTACCTGTCTTTCATGCTCTAAAACAGCTTTTCGCAGGCTGAAAATGCCACTTGTGCCTCTCACTGTATGGAATCAATTCCTTGATACAACGTGACTGGAAACAGCTATTGCCTTCATATTTTTCATATTTGAACAGCATCTGACAGTGAAACATGTTTGTAAACATTGATTTTCAAAAAGTGCACTGTTGCTATTTCTAATGCTCTAAAACAGCCTTTCGCAGGCTGAAAATGCCACTTTTGCCACTCACTGTATTGAGTCAATTCCTTGACACGATATTATTGGAAACAGCTTTTGCCTTCATATTTATCATATTTGAACAGCATCTGACAGTGAAACATGTTTGTAAACACTGATTTTCAAATTGTGCACTGTTGCTATGTCTATTGCTCCAAATCAGCTTTTCGCGGGCTGAAAATGCCACTTTTGCCACTCACTGTATGGAGTCAATTCCTTGATACAATGTGACTGGAAACAGCTTTTGCCTTCATATTTATCATATTTGAACAGCATCTGACACTGAAACATGTTTGTAAACATTGATTTTAAAGTTGTGCACTATTGCTATTTCTAATGCTCTAAAACAGCTTTTCGCGGGCTGAAAATGCCACTTTTGCCACTCACTGTATGGAGTCAATTCCTTGATACAACGTGACTGGAAACAGCTTTTGCCTTCATATTTATCATATTTGAACAGCATCTGACAGTGAAACATGTTTGTAAACATTGATTTTGAAAAACTGCAGTCTAGCTGTTTCTCATGCTGTAAAACAGCTTTTCGCGGGCTGAAAATGCCACTTTTGCCACTTACTGCATGGAGTCAATTCCTTGACACAACCTGACTGGAAACAGCTTTTGCCTTCATATTTATCATATTTGAACAGCATCTGACAGTGAAAAATGTTTGTAAACATTGATTTTGAAAAACTGCAGTCTACCTGTCTCTCATGCTCTAAAACAGCTTTTCGCAGGCTGAAAATGCCACTTGTGCCTCTCACTGAATGGAATCAATTCCTTGATACAACGTGACTGGAAAGACCTATTGCCTTCATATTTATCATATTTGAACAGCATCTGACAGTGAAACATGTTTGTAAACATTGATTTTCAAAAAGTGCACTGTTGCTATTTCTAATGCTCTAAAACAGCTTTTCGCGGGCTGAAAATGCCACTTTTGCCACTCACTGTATTGAGTCAATTCCTTGACACGATATTATTGGAAACAGCTTTTGCCTTCATATTTATCATATTTGAACAGCATCTGACAGTGAAACATGTTTGTAAACACTGATTTTCAAATTGTGCACTGTTGCTATGTCTATTGCTCCAAATCAGCTTTTCGCGGGCTGAAAATGCCACTTTTGCCACTCACTGTATGGAGTCATTTCCTTGACACAACCTGACTGGATACAGCTTTTGCCTTCATATTTATCATATTTGAACAGCATCTGACAGTGAAACATGTTTGTAAACATTGATTTTGAAAAACTGCAGTCTACCTGTTTCTCATGCTCTAAAACAGCTTTTCGCGGGCTGAAAATGCCACTTTTGCCACTTACTGTATGGAGTCAATTCCTTGATACAACGTGACTGGAAATAGCTTTTGCCTTCATATTTATCATATTTGAACAGCATCTGACAGTGAAACATGTTTGTAAACATTGATTTTCAAAAAGTGCACTGTTGCTATTTCTAATGCTCTAAAACAGCTTGTCGAAGGCTGAAAATGCCACTTTTGCCACTCACTGTATTGAGTCAATTCCTTGACACGATTTTATTGGAAACAGCTTTTGCCTTCATAATTATCATATTTGAACAGCATCTGACAGTGAAACATGTTTGTAAACATTGATTTTGAAAAACTGCAGTCTACCTGTTTCTCATGCTCTAAAACAGCTTTTCGCGGGCTCAAAATGCCACTTTTTCCACTTACTGTATGGAGTCAATTCCTTGATACAACGTGACTGGAAATAGCTTTTGCCTTCATATTTATCATATTTGAACAGCATCTGACAGTGAAACATGTTTGTAAACATTGATTTTCAAAAAGTGCACTGTTGCTATTTCTAATGCTCTAAAACAGCTTGTCGAAGGCTGAAAATGCCACTTTTGCCACTCACTGTATTGAGTCAATTCCTTGACACGATTTTATTGGAAACAGCTTTTGCCTTCATAGTTATCATATTTGAACAGCATCTGACAGTGAAACATGTTTGTAAACATTGATTTTGAAAAACTGCAGTCTAGCTGTCTCTCATGCTCTAAAACAGCTTTTCGCGGGCTGAAAATGCCACTTTTGCCACTCACTGCATGGAGTCAATTCCTTGATACAACGTGACTGGAAACAGCTTTTGCCTTCATATTTATCATTTTTGAACAGCATCTGACAGTGAAAAATGTTTGTAAACATTGATTTTGATAAACTGCAGTCTACCATTTTCTCATGCTCTAAAACAGCTTTTCGCGGGCTGAAAATGCCACTTTTGCCACTCACTGTATGGAGTCAATTCCTTCATACAACGTGACTGGAAAAAGCTTTTGCCTTCTTATCTATCATATTTGAACAGCATCTGACAGTGAAACATGTTTGTAAACATTGATTTTGAAAAACTGCAGTCTACCTGTCTTTCATGCTCTAAAACAGCTTTTCGCGGGCTGAAAATGCCACTTTTGCCACTCACTGTATGGAGTCAATTCCTTCATACAACGTGACTGGAAAAAGCTTTTGCCTTCTTATCTATCATATTTGAACAGCATCTGACAGTGAAACATGTTTGTAAACATTGATTTTGAAAAACTGCAGTCTACCTGTCTCTCATGCTCTAAAACAGCTTTTCGCAGGCTGAAAATGCCACTTGTGCCTCTCACTGAATGGAATCAATTCCTTGATACAACGTGACTGGAAAGACCTATTGCCTTCATATTTATCATATTTGAACAGCATCTGACAGTGAAACATGTTTGTAAACATTGATTTTCAAAAAGTGCACTGTTGCTATTTCTAATGCTCCAAAACAGCCTTTCGCAGGCTGAAAATGCCACTTTTGCCACTCACTGTATTGAGTCAATTCCTTGACACGATTTTATTGGAAACAGCTTTTGCCTTCATATTTATCATATTTGAACAGCATCTGACAGTGAAACATGTTTATAAACACTGATTTTCAAATTGTGCACTGTTGCTATGTCTATTGCTCCAAATCAGCTTTTCGCGGGCTGAAAATGCCACTTTTGCCACTCACTGTATGGAGTCATTTCCTTGACACAACCTGACTGGATACAGCTTTTGCCTTCATATTTATCATATTTGAACAGCATCTGACAGTGAAACATGTTTGTAAACATTGATTTTGAAAAACTGCAGTCTACCTGTTTCTCATGCTCTAAAACAGCTTTTCGCGGGCTCAAAATGCCACTTTTTCCACTTACTGTATGGAGTCAATTCCTTGATACAACGTGACTGGAAATAGCTTTTGCCTTCATATTTATCATATTTGAACAGCATCTGACAGTGAAACATGTTTGTAAACATTGATTTTCAAAAAGTGCACTGTTGCTATTTCTAATGCTCTAAAACAGCTTGTCGAAGGCTGAAAATGCCACTTTTGCCACTCACTGTATTGAGTCAATTCCTTGACACGATTTTATTGGAAACAGCTTTTGCCTTCATAATTATCATATTTGAACAGCATCTGACAGTGAAACATGTTTGTAAACATTGATTTTGAAAAACTGCAGTCTAGCTGTCTCTCATGCTCTAAAACAGCTTTTCGCGGGCTGAAAATGCCACTTTTGCCACTCACTGCATGGAGTCAATTCCTTCATACAACGTGACTGGAAACAGCTTTTGCCTTCATATTTATCATATTTGAACAGCATCTGACAGTGAAAAATGTTTGTAAACATTGATTTTGATAAACTGCAGTCTACCATTTTCTCATGCTCTAAAACAGCTTTTCGCGGGCTGAAAATGCCACTTTTGCCACTCACTGTATGGAGTCAATTCCTTCATACAACGTGACTGGAAAAAGCTTTTGCCTTCTTATCTATCATATTTGAACAGCATCTGACAGTGAAACATGTTTGTAAACATTGATTTTGAAAAACTGCAGTCTACCTGTCTTTCATGCTCTAAAACAGCTTTTCGCAGGCTGAAAATGCCACTTGTGCCTCTCACTGTATGGAATCAATTCCTTGATACAACGTGACTGGAAACAGCTATTGCCTTCATATTTTTCATATTTGAACAGCATCTGACAGTGAAACATGTTTGTAAACATTGATTTTGAAAAACTGCAGTCTGCTGTTTCTAATGCTCTAAAACAGCCTTTCGCAGGCTGAAAATGCCACTTTTGCCACTCACTGTATTGAGTCAATTCCTTGACACGATATTATTGGAAACAGCTTTTGCCTTCATATTTATCATATTTGAACAGCATCTGACAGTGAAACATGTTTGTAAACACTGATTTTCAAATTGTGCACTGTTGCTATGTCTATTGCTCCAAATCAGCTTTTCGCAGTCTGAAAATGCCACTTTTGCCACTCATTATATGTAATCAATTCCTTGATACAATGTGACTGGAAACAGCTTTTGCCTTCACATTTATCATATTTGAACAGCATCTGACAGTGAAACATGTTTGTAAACATTGATTTTGAAAAACTGCAGTCTACCTTCTCTCATGCTCTAAAACAGCTTTTCGCGGGCTGAAAATGCCACTTTTGCCACTCACTGTATGGAGTCAATTCCTTGATACAACGTGACTGGAAACAGCTTTTGCCTTCATATTTATCATATTTGAACAGCATCTGACAGTGAAACATGTTTGTAAACATTGATTTTGAAAAACTGCAGTCTACCTGTTTCTCATGCTGTAAAACAGCTTTTCGCGGGCTGAAAATGACACTTTTTCCACTCACTGTATGGAGTCAATTCCTTGATACAACGTGACTGGAAACAGCTTTTGCCTTCATATTTATCATATTTGAACAGCATCTGACAGTGAAAAATGTTTGTAAACATTGATTTTGAAAAACTGCAGTCTACCTGTCTCTCATGCTCTAAAACAGCTTTTCGCAGGCTGAAAATGCCACTTGTGCCTCTCACTGAATGGAATCAATTCCTTGATACAACGTGACTGGAAAGACCTATTGCCTTCATATTTATCATATTTGAACAGCATCTGACAGTGAAACATGTTTGTAAACATTGATTTTAAAAAAGTGCACTGTTGCTATTTCTAATGCTCTAAAACAGCTTTTCGCAGGCTGAAAATGCCACTTTTGCCACTCACTGTATTGAGTCAATTCCTTGACACGATATTATTGGAAACAGCTTTTGCCTTCATATTTATCATATTTGAACAGCATCTGACAGTGAAACATGTTTGTAAACATTGATTTTGAAAAACTGCAGTCTAGCTGTCTCTCATGCTCTAAAACAGCTTTTCGCGGGCTGAAAATGCCACTTTTGCCACTCACTGCATGGAGTCAATTCCTTCATACAACGTGACTGGAAACAGCTTTTGCCTTCATATTTATCATATTTGAACAGCATCTGACAGTGAAAAATGTTTGTAAACATTGATTTTGATAAACTGCAGTCTACCATTTTCTCATGCTCTAAAACAGCTTTTCGCGGGCTGAAAATGCCACTTTTGCCACTCACTGTATGGAGTCAATTCCTTCATACAACGTGACTGGAAAAAGCTTTTGCCTTCTTATCTATCATATTTGAACAGCATCTGACAGTGAAACATGTTTGTAAACATTGATTTTGAAAAACTGCAGTCTACCTGTCTTTCATGCTCTAAAACAGCTTTTCGCAGGCTGAAAATGCCACTTGTGCCTCTCACTGTATGGAGTCAATTCCTTGATACAACGTGACTGGAAACAGCTATTGCCTTCATATTTATCATATTTGAACAGCATCTGACAGTGAAACATGTTTGTAAACATTGATTTTAAAAAAGTGCACTGTTGCTATTTCTAATGCTCTAAAACAGCTTTTCGGAGGCTGAAAATGCCACTTTTGCCACTCACTGTATTGAGTCAATTCCTTGACACGATATTATTGGAAACAGCTTTTGCCTTCATATTTATCATATTTGAACAGCATCTGACAGTGAAACATGTTTGTAAACACTGATTTTCAAATTGTGCACTGTTGCTATGTCTATTGCTCCAAATCAGCTTTTCGCAGTCTGAAAATGCCACTTTTGCCACTCATTATATGTAATCAATTCCTTGATACAATGTGACTGGAAACAGCTTTTGCCTTCACATTTATCATATTTGAACAGCATCTGACAGTGAAACATGTTTGTAAACATTGATTTTGAAAAAGTGCACCTTTGCTATTTCTTATGCTCTAAAACAGCTTTTCGCGGGCTGAAAATGCCACTTTTGCCACTCACTGTATGGAGTCAATTCCTTGATACAACGTGACTGGAAACAGTTTTTGCCTTCATATTTATCATATTTGAACAGCATCTGACAGTGAAACATGTTTGTACACATTGATTTTCAAATTGTGCACTGTTGCTATGTCTAATGCTCTAAAACAGGTTTTCGCGGTCTGAAAATGCCACTTTTGCCACTCACTGTATGGAGTCAATTCCTTGATACAACATGACTGGAAACAGCTTTTGCCTTCATATTTATCATATTTGAACAGCATCTGACAGTGAAAAATGTTTGTAAACATTGATTTTGAAAAACTGCAGTCTACCTTTTTCTCATGCTGTAAAACAGCTTTTCGCGGGCTGTAAATGCCACTTTAGCCACATACTGTATGGTGTCAATTCCTTGATACAACGTGACTGGAAAAAGCTTTTGCCTTCATATTTATCATATTTGAACAGCATCTGACAGTGAAACATGTTTGTAAACATTGTTTTGAAAAACTGCAGTCTAGCAGTCTCTCATGCTCTAAAACAGCTTTTCGCGGGCTGAAAATGCCACTTTTGCCACTCACTGTATGGAGTAAATTCCTTGATACAACATGACTGGAAAAGGCGTTAGCCCTCATATTTTTCATATTTAAACAGCATCTGACAGTGAAACATGTTTGTAAACATTGATTTTGAAAAACTGCAGCCTACCTGTTTCTAATGCTCTAAAACAGCTTTTCGCGTGCTGAAAATGCCACTTTTGCCACTCACTGTATGGAGTCAATTCCTTCATACAACCTGACTGGAAACAGGTTTTGCCTTCATATCTATCATATTTGAACAGCATCTCACAGTGAAACATGTTTGTAAACATTGATTTTCAAATTGTGCACTGTTGCTATGTCTAATGCTCTAAAACAGCTTTTCGCGGGCTGAAAATGCCACTTTTGCCACTCACTGCATGGAGTCAATTCCTTGAATCAACCTGACTGGAAACAGCTTTTGCCTTCATATTTATCATATTTGAACAGCATTTGACAGTGAAAAATGTTTGTAAACATAGATTTTTAAAAACTGCAGTCTAGCTGTTTCTCATGCTCTAAAACAGCTTTTCGCGGGCTGAAAATGCCACTTTTGCCACTCACTGTATGGAGTCAATTCCTTGATACAACGTGACTGGAAACAGCTTTTGCCTTAATATTTATCATATTTGAACAGCATCTGACAGGGAAACATGTTTGTAAACATTGATTTTCAAAAAGTGCACTGTTGCTATTTCTAATGCTCTAAAACAGCTTTTCGCGGGCTGAAAATGCCACTTTTGCCACTCACTGTTTGGAGTCAATTCCTTCATACAACGTGACTGGAAACAGGTTTTGCCTTCATATCTATCATATTTGAACAGCATCTGACAGTGAAACATGTTTGTAAACATTGATTTTCAAAAAGTGCACTGTTGCTATTTCTAATGCTCTAACACAGCTTTTCGCGGGCTGAAAATGCCACTTTTGCCACTCACTGTATGGAGTCAATTCCTTGATACAACGTGACTGGAAACAGCTTTTGCCTTCATATTTATCATATTTGAACAGCATCTGACAGTGAAACATGTTTGTAAACATTGATTTTGAAAATCTGCAGTCTACCTGTTTCTAATGCTCTAAAACAGCTTTTCGCGGGCTGCAAATGCCACTTTTGCCACTTACTGTATGGAGTCAATTCCTTGACACAACATGACTGGAAACAGCTTTTGCCTTCACATTTATCATATTTGAACAGCATCTGACAGTGAAACATGTTTGTAAACACTGATTTTCAAATTGTACACTGTTGCTATGTCTATTGCTCCAAACAGCTTTTCGCGGGCTGAAAATGCCACTTTTGCCACTCACTGTTTGGAGTCAATTCCTTGATACAACGTGACTGGAAACAGCTTTTGCCTTCATATTTATCATATTTGAACAGCATGTGACAGTAAAGCATGTTTGTAAACATTGATTTTCAAAAAGTGCACTGTTGCTATTTCTAATGCTCTAACACAGCTTTTCGCGGGCTGAAAATGCCACTTTTGCCACTCACTATATGTAATCAATTCCTTGATACAATGTGACTGGAAACAGCTTTTGCCTTCATATGTATCATATTTGAACAGCATCTGACAGTGAAACATGTTTGTAAACATTGATTTTGAAAATCTGCAGTCTACCTGTTTCTAATGCTCTAAAACAGCTTTTCGCGGGCTGCAAATGCCACTTTTGCCACTTACTGTATGGAGTCAATTCCTTGACACAACATGACTGGAAACAGCTTTTGCCTTCACATTTATCATATTTGAACAGCATCTGACAGTGAAACATGTTTGTAAACATTGATTTTGAAAAACTGCAGTCTACCTGTCTCTCATGCTGTAAAACAGCTTTTCGCAGGCTTAAAATACCACTTGTGCCACTCACTGTATGGAGTCAATTCCTTGATACAACGTTACTGGAAACAGCTTTTGCCTTCATATTTATCATATTTGAACAGCATCTGACAGTGAAACATGTTTGTAAACATTGATTTTCAAATTGTGCACTGTTGCTATGTCTAATGCTCTAAAAAAGCTTTTCGCGGGCTGAAAATGCCACTTTTGCCACTCACTGTATGGAGTCAATTCCTTGATACAACGTGACTGGAAACAGCTTTTGCCTTCATATTTATCATATTTAAACAGCATCTGACAGTGAAACATGTTTGTAAACATTGATTTTGAAAAACTGCAGTCTACCTGTTTCTCATGCTCTAAAACAGCTTTTCGCAGTCTGAAAATGCCACTTGTGCCACTCACTGTATGGAGTCAATTCCTTGATACAACGTGACTGGAAACAGCTTTTGCCTTCATATTTATCATATTTGAGCAGCATCTGACAGTGAAACATGTTTGTAAACATTGATTTTGAAAAACTGCAGTCTAGGTGTTTCTCATGCTGTAAAACAGCTTGTCGACAGCTGAAAATGCCACTTTTGCCACTTACTGTATGGAGTAAATTCCTTGATACAACGTGACTGGAAAAAGCTTTAACCTTCATGTTTATCATATTTGAACAGCATCTGACAGTGAAACATTTTTGTAAACATTGATTTTCAAATTGTGGACCGTTGCTATGTCTAATGCTCTTAATCAGCTTTTCGCAGGCTGAAAATGCCACTTTTGCCACTCACTGTATGGATTCAATTCCTTGACACAACATGACTGGAAAACAGCTTTTGCCTTCATATTTATCATATTTGAACAGCATCTGACAGTGAAACATGTTTGTAAACATTGATTTTTAAAAACTGCAGTTTACCTGTTTCTCATGCTCTGAAACAGCTTTTCGCGGGCTGAAAATGCCAGTTGTGCCACTCACTGTATGGAGTCAATTCCTTGATACAACGTGACTGGAAATAGCTTTTGCCTTCATATTTATCATATTTGAACAG
Organism: Dascyllus trimaculatus; assembly: GCA_024666655.1. Classification (NCBI taxonomy): domain Eukaryota; kingdom Metazoa; phylum Chordata; class Actinopteri; family Pomacentridae; genus Dascyllus; species Dascyllus trimaculatus. The sequence goes on from JAMOIN010001706.1 coordinate 10,383, forward strand.
CATCTGACAGTGAACCATGTCTGTAAACATTGATTTTCAAATTGTGCACTGTTGCTATGTCTAGTGCTCTAAAACAGCTTTTCGCGGGCTGAAAATACCACTTTTGTCACTCACTGTATGGAATCAATTCCTTGATACAACGTGACTGGAAACAGCTTTTGCCTTCATATTTATCATATTTGAACAGCATCTGACAGTGAACCATGTTTGTAAACATTGATTTTCAAATTGTGCACTGTTGCTATGTCTAATGCTCTAAAACAGCTTTTCGCGGGCTGAAAATACCACTTTTGTCACTCACTGTATGGAATCAATTCCTTGATACAACGTGACTGGAAACAGCTTTTGCCTTCATATTCACCATATTTGAATAGCATCTGACTGTAAAACATGTTTGCAATCATTGATTTTGAAAAACTGCAGTCTAGCTGTTTCTCATGCTCTAAAACAGCTTTTCGCGGGCTGATAATGCCACTTTTGCCACTTACTGTATGGAGTAAATTCCTTGATACAACGTGACTGGAAACAGCTATAGCCTTCATATTTATCATATTTGAACAGCATCTGACAGTGAAACATGTTTGTCAACATTGATTTTCAAAAAGTGCACTGTTGCTATTTCTAATGCTCTACAACAGCTTTTCGCGGGCTGAAAGTGCCACTTTTGCCACTTACTGTATGGAGTCAATTCCTTTATACAATGTGACTGGAAAAAGCTTCTGCCTTCATATTTATCATATTTGAACAGCATCTGACAGTGAAACATGTTTGTAAAAATTGATTTTCAAATTGTGCACTGTTGCTATGTCTAATGCTCTAAAACAGCTTTTCGCCGGCTGAAAATGCCACTTTTGCCATTCACTGTATGGAGTCATTTACTTGACACAAACTGACTGGATACAGCTTTTGCCTTCATATTTATCATATTTGAACAGCATCTGACAGTGAAACATGTTTGTAAACATTGATTTTGAAAAACTGCAGTCTACCTGTTTCTCATGCTCTAAAACAGCTTTTCGCGGGCTGAAAATGCCACTTTTGCCACTTTCTGTATGGAGTCAATTCCTTGATACAACGTGACTGGAAACAGCTTTTTCCTTCATATTTATCATATTTGAACAGCATCTGACAGTGAAACATGTTTGTAAACATTGATTTTCAAATTGTGCACCGTTGCTATGTCGAATGCTCTTAATGAGCTTTTCGCGGGCTGAAAATGCCACTTTTGCCACTCACTGTATGGATTCAATTCCTTGACACAACATGACTGGAAAAAACAGCTTTTGCCTACATATTTATAATATTTGAACAGCATCTGACAGTGAAACATATTTGTAAACATTGATTTTCAAAAACTGCAGTCTACCCGTTTCTATTGCTCGAAAATAGCTATTCGCGGGCGGAAAATGTCATTTTTGCCACTTGTTTTATGGAGTCAATTCGTTGATACAACGTGAATGGAAACAGCTTTTACCTTCATATTTATCATATTTGAACAGCATCTGACAGTGAAACATGTTTGTAAACATTGATTTTCAAAAAATGCACTGTTGCTATGCTCTAAAACAGCTTTTCGAGGGCTGAAAATGCCACTTTTGCCACTCACTGTATGGAGTCAATTCCTTGATACAACGTAACTGGAAACAGGTTTTGCCTTCATATTTATCATATTTGAACAGCATCTGACAGTGAAACATGTTTGTAAACATTGATTTTCAAAAAATGCACTATTTCTATGCTGTAAAACAGCTTTTCGCGGGATGAAAATGCCACTTTTGCCACTCACACTATGGAATCAATTCCTTGATACAACGTGACTGGAAACAGCTTTTGCCTTCATTTTTATCATATTTGAACAGCATCTGACAGTGAAACATGTTTGTAAACATTGACTTTCAAATTGTGCACTGTTGCTCTGTCTAAGGCTCTAAAACAGCTTTTCGCGGGTTGAAAATGCCAGTTTTGCCACTTCCTGTATGGAGTCAATTCCTTGATACTACGTGACTGAAAACAGCTTTTGCCTTCCTATTTATCATATTTGTACAGCATCTGACAGTGAAGCATGTTTGTAGACATTGATTTTCAAAAACTTCAGTCTACCTGTTTCTCATGCTCTAAAACAGCTTGTCGCGGGTTGAAAATGCCACTTTTGATACTTACTGTATGGAGTCAATTCCTTGATACAACGTTACTGGAAACAGCTTTTGCCTTCATATTTATCATATTTGAACAGCATCTGACGGTGAAACATGTTTGTAAACATTGATTTTCTAAAAGTGCACTGTTGCTATTTCTATTGCTCTGAAACAGCTTTTCGCTGGCTAAAAATTCCACTTTTGCCACTCAATGTATGGAATCAATTCCTTGATACAACGTGTCTGGAAACAGCTTTTGCCTTCATTATTATCATATTTGAAAAGCATCTGACATTGAAACATGTTTGTAAACATTGATTTTCAAAAAGTGCACTGTTGCTTTTCTAATGCTCTAAAACAGCTTTTCGCGGACTGAAAATGCCACTTTTGCCACTCAATGTATGGAATCAATTCCTTGATACAACGTGACTGGAAACAGCTCTTGCCTTCATATTTATCATATTTGAACAGCATCTGACAGTGAAACATGTTTGTAAACATTGATTTTGAAAAACTGCAGTCTAGCTGTTTCTCATGCTCTAAAACAGCTTTTCGCGTGCTGAAAATGCCACTTTTCCCACTTACTGTATGGAGTCATTTCCTTGATACAACCTGACTGGAAACAGCTTTTGCCTTCATATTTATCATATTTGAACAGCATCTGACAGTGAAACATGTTTGTAAACATTGATTTTGAAAAACTGCAGACTTGCTGTTTCTCAAGCTCTAAAACAACTTTTCGCTGGCTGAAAATGACACTTTTGATACTTACTGTATGGAGTCAATTCCTTGATACAACGTGACTGGAAAGAGCTTTTGCCTTCATATTTATCATATTTGAACAGCATCTGACAGTGAAACATGTTTGTAAACATTGATTTTGAAAAACTGCATTGTTGCTATTTCTAATGCTCTAAAACAGCTTTTCGCGGGCTGAAAATGCCACTTTTGCCACTCACTGTATGGAATCAATTCCTTGACACAACGTGAAAGGAAACAGCTTTTGCCTTTGTGTTCCAACAAAATCTTGCCTTTCGTTTCCAGCACTACCCACTACACTTCCACTGTTTTTACCTCTGCTGTCCATCCTCTTGCCAAGTACAGACTAACATCTGCCGTCTCCTCAGGTAAGGAGCCAGCTTCCTGTTTTAGTGAAGCCACAGGTGTGTAATGAAAAAAAAAGTGGTACTCACAAACAGGACTGTTAATATGAGTAGGATACACATACAGTATTACAATTTTTCTGACTTTTAAAAACTCACACAGCTGTATGTTTTGTGATTATAGTAAGTATCAAAAGTGTCATTTTCAGCCAGCGAAAAGTTGTTTTAGAGCTTGAGAAACAGCAAGTCTGCAGTTTTTCAAAATCAATGTTTACAAACATGTTTCACTGTCAGATGCTGTTCAAATATGATAAACTTAAACAGCATCTGACAGTGAAACATGTTTGTAAACATTGATTTTAAAATCTGCATTGTTGCTATTTCTAATGCTCTAAAACAGCTTTTCGCGTGCTGAAAATGCCACTTTTGCCACTCACTGTATGGAATCAATTCCTTGATACAACGAGACTGAAAACAGCTTTTGCCTTCATTTTTTTCATATTTTAACTGCATCTGACAGTGAAACATGTTTGTAAACATTGATTTTAAAAAAGTGCACTGTTGCAATTTCAAATGCTCTAAAACAGCTTTTCGCGGCCTGAAAATGTCACTTTTGCCACTCACTGTATGGAGTCATTTCCTTGATACAACGTGACTGGAAACAGCTTTTGCTTTCATTTTTATCATATTTGAACAGCATCTGACAGGAAAACATGTTTGTAAACATTGATTTTGAAAAACTGCAGTCTACCTGTTTCTCATGCTCTAAAACAGCTTTTCGCGGGCTGAAAATGCCACTTTTGCCACTCACTGTATGGAGTCAATTCCTTGATACAACGTGACTGGAAACAGCTTTTGCCTTCATATTTATCATATTTGAACAGCATCTGACAGTGAAAACATGTTTGTAAACATTGATTTTGAAACAGTGCAGTTGTTTCTCATGCTCTCAAACAGCTTTTCGCGGGCTGAAAATGCCACTTTTGCCACTCACTGTATGGAGTCAATTCCTTGATACAACGTGACTGGAAAAAGCTTTTGCCTTCATATTTTTCATATTTGAACAGCATCTGACAGGAAAACATGTTTGTAAACATTGATTTTGAAAAACTGCAGTCTACCTGTTTCTCATGCTCTCAAACAGCTTTTCGCGGGCTGAAAATGCCACTTTTGCCACTCACTGTATGGAGTCAATTCCTTGTTACAACGTGACTGGAAACAGCTTTTGCCTTCAAATTTATAATATTTGAACAGCATCTGACAGTGAAACATGTTTGTAAACATTCATTTTCAAATTGTAAACTGTTGCTATGTCTAATGCTCTAAAACAGCTTTTCGAGGGCTGAAAATGCCACTTTTGCCACTCGCTGTATGGAGTCAATTCCTTGACACAATGTGACTGGAAACAGCTTTTGCCTTCAAATTTATCATATTTGAACAGTGTCTGACAGTGAAACATGTTTGTAAACATTGATTTTGAAAAACTGCAGTCTACCTGTTTCTCATGCTGTAAAACAGCTTTTCGCGGGCTGAAAATGCCACTTTTGCCACTTACTGTATGGAGTCAATTCCTTGATACAACGTGACTGGAAAAAGCTTTTGCCTTCATATTTTTCATATTTGAACAGCATCTGACAGTGAAACATGTTTGTAAACATTGATTTTCAAATTGTGCACTGTTGCTCTGTCTAATGCTCTAAAACAGCTTTTCACGTGCGGAAAATGACACTTTTGCCACTTACTGTATGGAGTCAATTCCTTGATACAACGTGACTGGCAACAGCTTTTTCCTTCATATTTATCATATTTGAACAGCATCTGACAGTGAAACATGTTTGTAAACATTGATTTTGAATAAGTGCACTGTTGCTATTTCCAATGCTCTAAAACAGCTTTTCGCGATCTGAAAATGCCACTTTTGCCACTCACTATATGTAATCAATTCCTTGATACAACGTGACTGGAAACAGCTTTTGCCTTCATATTTATCATATTTGAACAGCATCTGACAGTGAAACATGTTTGTAAACATTGATTTTCAAATTGTGCACTGTTGATATGTCTAAAGCTCTAAAACAGCTTTTCGCGGTCTGAAAATGCCACTTTTGCCACTCACTGTATGGAGTAAATTCCTTGATACAACATGACTGGAAAAAGCTTTAGCCTTCATATTTATCATATTTGAAAAGCATCTTACAGTGAAACATGTTTTTTAAACATTGATTTTGAAAAACTGCAGTCTACCTGTTTCTATTGCTCTAAAACAGCTTTTCGCGGGCTGAAAATGCCACTTTTGCCACTCACTGTATGGAGTCAATTCCTTCATACAACGTGACTGGAAACAGGTTTTGCCTTCATATCTATCATATTTGAACAGCATCTGACAGTGAAACATGTTTGTAAACATTGATTTTCAAATTGTGCACTGTTGCTATTTCTATTGCTTTAAAACAGCTTTTCGCGGGATGAAAATGCCACTTTTCCCACTTACTGTATGGAGTCAATTCCTTTATACAAAGTGACTGGAAAAAGCTTTTGCCTTCATATTCATCATATTTAAACAGCATCTGACAGTGAAACATTTTTGTAAACATTGATTTTCAAATTGTGCACTGTTGCTATGTCTAATACTCTAAAACAGCTTTTCGCGGGCTGAAAATGCCACTTTTGCCACTCACTGTATGGAGTAAATTCCTTGATACAACATGACTGGAAACAGCTTTTGCCTTCATATTTATCATATTTGAACAGCATCTGACAGTGAAACATGTTTGTAAACACTGATTTTGAAAAACTGCAGTCTACCTGTTTCTCATGCTGTAAAACAGCTTTTCGCGGGCTGAAAATGACACTTTTGCCACTCACTGTATGGAGTCAATTCCTTGATACAACGTGACTGGAAAAAGCTTTTGCCTTCATATTTATCATATTTGAACAGCATCTCACATTGAAACATGTTTGTCAACATAGATTTTCAAAAAATGCACTGTTGCTATTTCTAATGCTCTAAAACAGCTTTTCGCGGGCTGAAAATTCCACTTTAGCCACATACTGTATGGTGTCAATTCCTTGACACGATTTTACTGGAAACAGCTTTTCCCTTCATATTTATCATATTTGAACAGCATCTGACAGTGAAACATGTTTGTAAACATTGATTTTGAAAAACCGAAGTCTACCTTTTTCTCATGCTCTAAAACAGCTTTTCGCAGTCTGAAAATGCCACTTTTGCCACTCACTGTCTGGAGTAAATTCCTTGATATAACGTGACTGGCAACAGCTTTTTCCTTCATATTTATCATATTTGAACAGCATCTGACAGTGAACCATGTTTGTAAACATTGATTTTGAATAAGTGCACTGTTGCTATTTCCAATGCTCTAAAACAGCTTTTCGCGATCTGAAAATGCCACTTTTGCCACTCACTATATGTAATCAATTCCTTGATACAACGTGACTGGAAACAGCTTGTGCCTTCATATTTATCATATTTGAACAGCATCTGACCATGAAACATGTTTGTAAACATTGATTTTGAAAAACTGCAGTCTACCTGTTTCTCATGCTGTAAAACAGCTTTTCGCGGGCTGAAAATGACACTTTTGCCACTCACTGTATGGAGTCAATTCCTTGATACAACGTGACTGGAAAAAGCTTTTGCCTTCATATTTATCATATTTGAACAGCATCTCACATTGATACATGTTTGTCAACATAGATTTTCAAAAAGTGCACTGTTGCTATTTCTAATGCTCTAAAACAGCTTTTCGCGGGCTGAAAATGCCACTTTAGCCACATACTGTATGGTGTCAATTCCTTCATACAACGTGACTGGAAAAAGCTTTTGCCTTCATATTTATCATATTTGAACAGCATCTGACAGTGAAACATGTTTGTAAACATTGATTTTCAAATTGTGCACTGTTGATATGTCTAAAGCTCTAAAACAGCTTTTCGCGGGCTGAAAATGCCACTTTTGCCACTCACTGTATGGATTCAATTCCTTGACACAACATGACTGGAAAACAGCTTTTGCCTTCATATTTATCATATTTGAACAGCATCTGACAGTGAAACATGTTTGTAAACATTGATTTTCAAATTGTGCACTGTTGCTATGTCTAATGCTCTAAAACAGCTTTTCGCGGGCTGAAAATGCCACTTTTGCCACTCACTGTATGGAGTCAATTCCTTGATACAACATGACTGGAAACAGCTGTAGCCTTCATATTTATCATATTTGAACAGCATCTTACAGTGAAACATGTTTTTTAAACATTGATTTTGAAAAACTGCAGTCTACCTGTTTCTAATGCTCTAAAACAGCTTTTCGCGGGCTGAAAATGCCACTTTTGCCACTCACTGTATGGATTCAATTCCTTGACACAACATGACTGGAAAACAGCTTTTGCCTTCATATTTATCATATTTGAACAGCATCTGACAGTGAAACATGTTTGTGAACATTGATTTTCAAAAACTGCAGTCTACCCGTTTCTATTGCTCTAAAATAGCTATTCGCGGGCTGAAAATGCCACTTTTGCCACTTACTGTATGGAGTCAATTCCTTGATACAACGTGACTGGAAACAGCTTTTGCCTTCATATTTATCATATTTGAACAGCATCTGACAGTGAAACATGTTTGTAAACATTGATTTTCAAATTGTGCACTGTTGCTATGTCTAATGCTCTAAAACAGCTTTTCGCCGGCTGAAAATGCCACTTTTGCCACTCACTGTATGGAGTCAATTCCTTGACACAACCTGACTGGAAACAGCTTTTGCCTTCATATTTATCATATTTGAACAGCATCTGACAGTGAAACATGTTTGTAAACACTGATTTTGAAAAACTGCAGTCTACCTGTTTCTCATGCTGTGAAACAGCTTTTCGCGGGCTGAAAATGACACTTTGCCACTCACTGTATGGAGTCAATTCCTTGATATAACGTGACTGGCAACAGCTTTTTCCTTCATATTTATCATATTTGAACAGCATCTGACAGTGAAACATGTTTGTAAACATTGATTTTGAAAAACTGCATTGTTGCTATTTCTAATGCTCTAAAACAGCTTTTCGCGGGCTGAAGATGCCACTTTTGCCACTCACTGTATGGAATCAATTCCTTGACACAACGTGAAAGGAAACAGCTTTTGCCTTCATTTTTATCATACTTAAACAGCATCTGACAGTGAAACATGTTTGTAAACATTGATTTTAAAATCTGCATTGTTGCTATTTCTAATGCTGTAAAACAGCTTTTCGCGTGCTGAAAATGCCACTTTTGCCACTCACTGTATGGAATCAATTCCTTGATACAACGAGACTGGAAACAGCTTTTGCCTTCATTTTTTTCATATTTTAACTGCATCTGACAGTGAAACATGTTTGTAAACATTGATTTTAAAAAAGTGCACTGTTGCAATTTCAAATGCTCTAAAACAGCTTTTCGCGGCCTGAAAATGTCACTTTTGCCACTCACTGTATGGAGTCAATTCCTTGATACAACGTGACTGGAAACAGCTTTTGCTTTCATTTTTATCATATTTGAACAGCATCTGACAGGAAAACATGTTTGTAAACATTGATTTTGAAAAACTGCAGTCTAGCTGTTTCTCATGCTCTCAAACAGCTTTTCGCGGGCTGAAAATGCCACTTGTGCCACTCACTGTATGGAGTCAATTCCTTGTTACAACGTGACTGGAAACAGCTTTTGCCTTCAAATTTATAATATTTGAACAGCATCTGACAGTGAAACATGTTTGTAAACATTCATTTTCAAATTGTAAACTGTTGCTATGTCTAATGCTCTAAAACAGCTTTTCGAGGGCTGAAAATGCCACTTTTGCCACTCGCTGTATGGAGTCAATTCCTTGACACAATGTGACTGGAAACAGCTTTTGCCTTCAAATTTATCATATTTGAACAGTGTCTGACAGTGAAACATGTTTGTAAACATTGATTTTGAAAAACTGCAGTCTACCTGTTTCTCATGCTGTAAAACAGCTTTTCGCGGGCTGAAAATGCCACTTTTGCCACTCACTGTATGGAGTCAATTCCTTGATACAACGTGACTGGAAAAAGCTTTTGCCTTCATATTTTTCATATTTGAACAGCATCTGACAGTGAAACATGTTTGTAAACATTGACTTTCAAATTGTGCACTGTTGCTCTGTCTAAGGCTCTAAAACAGCTTTTCGCGGGTTGAAAATGCCACTTTTGTCACTCACTGTATGGAATCAATTCCTTGATACAACGTGACTGGAAACAGCTTTTGCCTTCATATTCATCATATTTGAACAGCATCTGACTGTAAAACATGTTTGCAAACATTGATTTTGAAAAACTGCAGTCTAGCTGTTTCTCATGCTCTAAAACAGCTTTTCACGGGCGGAAAATGACACTTTTGCCACTTACTGTATGGAGTCAATTCCTTGATATAACGTGACTGGCAACAGCTTTTTCCTTCATATTTATCATATTTGAACAGCATCTGACAGTGAAACATGTTTGTAAACATTGATTTTGAATAAGTGCACTGTTGCTATTTCCAATGCTCTAAACCAGCTTTTCGCGATCTGAAAATGCCACTTTTGCCACTCACTATATGTAATCAATTCCTTGATACAACGTGACTGGAAACAGCTTTTGCCTTCATATTTATCATATTTGAACAGCATCTGACCATGAAACATGTTTGTAAACATTGATTTTGAAAAACTGCAGTCTACCTGTTTCTCATGCTGTAAAACAGCTTTTCGCGGGCTGAAAATGACACTTTTGCCACTCACTGTATGGAGTCAATTCCTTGATACAACGTGACTGGAAAAAGCTTTTGCCTTCATATTTATCATATTTGAACAGCATCTCACATTGAAACATGTTTGTCAAAATAGATTTTCAAAAAGTGCACTGTTGCTATTTCTAATGCTCTAAAACAGCTTTTCGCGGGCTGAAAATGCCACTTTAGCCACATACTGTATGGTGTCAATTCCTTCATACAACGTGACTGGAAAAAGCTTTTGCCTTCATATTTATCATATTGGAACAGCATCTGACAGTGAAACATGTTTGTAAACATTGATTTTCAAATTGTGCACTGTTGCTATGTCTAATACTCTAAAACAGCTTTTCGCGGGCTGAAAATGCCACTTTTGCCACTCACTGTATGGAGTCAATTCCTTGATACAACATGACTGGAAAAAGCTTTAGCCTTCATATTTATCATATTTGAAAAGCATCTTACAGTGAAACATGTTTTTTAAACATTGATTTTGAAAAACTGCAGTCTACCTGTTTCTAATGCTCTAAAACAGCTTTTCGCGGGCTGAAAATGCCACTTTTGCCACTCACTGTATGGAGTCAATTCCTTCATACAATGTGACTGGAAACAGGTTTTGCCTTCATATCTATCATATTTGAACAGCATCTGACAGTGAAACATGTTTGTAAACATTGATTTCAAATTGTGCACTGTTGCTATTTCTATTGCTTTAAAACAGCTTTTCGCGGGATGAAAATGCCACTTTTCCCACTTACTGTATGGAGTCAATTCCTTTATACAAAGTGACTGGAAAAAGCTTTTGCCTTCATATTCATCATATTTAAACAGCATCTGACAGTGAAACATTTTTGTAAACATTGATTTTCAAATTGTGCACTGTTGCTATGTCTAATACTCTAAAACAGCTTTTCGCGGGCTGAAAATGCCACTTTTGCCACTCACTGTATGGAGTAAATTCCTTGATACAACATGACTGGAAACAGCTTTTGCCTTCATATTTATCATATTTGAACAGCATCTGACAGTGAAACATGTTTGTAAACACTCATTTTGAAAAACTGCAGTCTACCTGTTTCTCATGCTGTAAAACAGCTTTTCGCGGGCTGAAAATGACACTTTTGCCACTCACTGTATGGAGTCAATTCCTTGATAAAACGTGACTGGAAAAAGCTTTTGCCTTCATATTTATCATATTTGAACAGCATCTCACATTGAAACATGTTTGTCAACATAGATTTTCAAAAAGTGCACTGTTGCTATTTCTAATGCTCTAAAACAGCTTTTCGCGGGCTGAAAATTCCACTTTAGCCACATACTGTATGGTGTCAATTCCTTGACACGATTTTACTGGAAACAGCTTTTCCCTTCATATTTATCATATTTGAACAGCATCTGACAGTGAAACATGTTTGTAAACATTGATTTTGAAAAACCGAAGTCTACCTTTTTCTCATGCTCTAAAACAGCTTTTCGCAGTCTGAAAATGCCACTTTTGCCACTCACTGTATGGAGTAAATTCCTTGATATAACGTGACTGGCAACAGCTTTTTCCTTCATATTTATCATATTTGAACAGCATCTGACAGTGAACCATGTTTGTAAACATTGATTTTGAATAAGTGCACTGTTGCTATTTCCAATGCTCTAAAACAGCTTTTCGCGATCTGAAAATGCCACTTTTGCCACTCACTATATGTAATCAATTCCTTGATACAACGTGACTGGAAACAGCTTGTGCCTTCATATTTATCATATTTGAACAGCATCTGACCATGAAACATGTCTGTAAACATTGATTTTGAAAAACTGCAGTCTACCTGTTTCTCATGCTGTAAAACAGCTTTTCACGGGCTGAAAATGACACTTTTGCCACTCACTGTATGGAGTCAATTCCTTGATACAACGTGACTGGAAAAAGCTTTTGCCTTCATATTTATCATATTTGAACAGCATCTCACATTGATACATGTTTGTCAACATAGATTTTCAAAAAGTGCACTGTTGCTATTTCTAATGCTCCAAAACAGCTTTTCGCGGGCTGAAAATGCCACTTTAGCCACATACTGTATGGTGTCAATTCCTTCATACAACGTGACTGGAAAAAGCTTTTGCCTTCATATTTATCATATTTGAACAGCATCTGACAGTGAAACATGTTTGTAAACATTGATTTTCAAATTGTGCACTGTTGATATGTCTAAAGCTCTAAAACAGCTTATCGCGGGCTGAAAATGCCACTTTTGCCACTCACTGTATGGATTCAATTCCTTGACACAACATGACTGGAAAACAGCTTTTGCCTTCATATTTATCATATTTGAACAGCATCTGACAGTGAAACATGTTTGTAAACATTGATTTTCATATTGTGCACCGTTGCTATGTCTAATGCTCTAAATCAGCTTTTCGCGGGCTGAAAATGGCACTTTTGCCACTCACTGTATGGATTCAATTCCTTGACACAACATGACTGGAAAACAGCTTTTGCCTTCATATTTATCATATTTGAACAGCATCTGACAGTGAAACATGTTTGTGAACATTGATTTTCAAAAACTGCAGTCTACCCGTTTCTATTGCTCTAAAATAGCTATTCGCGGGCTGAAAATGCCACTTTTGCCACTTACTGTATGGAGTCAATTCCTTGACACAACCTGACTGGAAACAGCTTTTGCCTTCATATTTATCATATTTGAACAGCATCTGACAGTGAAACATGTTTGTAAACACTGATTTTGAAAAACTGCAGTCTACCTGTTTCTCATGCTGTGAAACAGCTTTTCGCGGGCTGAAAATGCCACTTTTGCCACTCACTGTATGGAGTCAATTCCTTGATATAACGTGACTGGCAACAGCTTTTTCCTTCATATTTATCATATTTGAACAGCATCTGACAGTGAAACATGTTTGTAAACATTGATTTTGAAAAACTGCATTGTTGCTATTTCTAATGCTCTAAAACAGCTTTTCGCGTGCTGAAAATGCCACTTTTGCCACTCACTGTATGGAATCAATTCCTTGACACAACGTGAAAGGAAACAGCTTTTGCCTTCATTTTTATCATACTTAAACAGCATCTGACAGTGAAACATGTTTGTAAACATTGATTTTAAAATCTGCATTGTTGCTATTTCTAATGCTCTAAAACAGCTTTTCGCGTGCTGAAAATGCCACTTTTGCCACTCACTGTATGGAATCAATTCCTTGATACAACGAGACTGAAAACAGCTTTTGCCTTCATTTTTTTCATATTTTAACTGCATCTGACAGTGAAACATGTTTGTAAACATTGATTTTAAAAAAGTGCACTGTTGCAATTTCAAATGCTCTAAAACAGCTTTTCGCGGCCTGAAAATGTCACTTTTGCCACTCACTGTATGGAGTCAATTCCTTGATACAACGTGACTGGAAACAGCTGTAGCCTTCATATTTATCATATTTGAACAGCATCTTACAGTGAAACATGTTTTTTAAACATTGATTTTGAAAAACTGCAGTCTACGTGTTTCTATTGCTCTAAAACAGCTTTTCGCGGGCTGAAAATGCCACTTTTGCCACTCACTGTATGGATTCAATTCCTTGACACAACATGACTGGAAAACAGCTTTGCCTCCATATTTATCATATTTGAGCGCAGCATCTGACGGTGAAACATGTTTGTGAACATTGATTTTCAAAACTTTTTGCAGTCTACCGTTTCTATTAACCTACCAAACCAGCTGTCGTGGGCTGAAAATGCCACTTTTGCCACTATGAGTCAATTCCGCTTGATACAGCGTGACTGGAAACTTGCTTTGCCTTCATATTTACATTGTCATATTTTGAACAACGCTCTGACAGTAGTATATTGTTTGTAAACGTGGTGAAAATTGTACTATTGCTATGTCTGTCTCTCACTGGCGCAGCTTTTGCCCGGCTGAGTGCCACTTTTTGCCTCATATGGGTGATTCATGGCACAGCCCTGACTGGAAACAGCTTTTGCCTTCATATTTATCATATTTGAACAGCATCTGACAGTGAAACATGTTTGTAAACACTGATTTTGAAAAACTGCAGTCTACCTGTTTCTCATGCTGTAAAACAGCTTTTCGCGGGCTGAAAATGACACTTTGCCACTCACTGTATGGAGTCAATTCCTTGATATAACGTGACTGGCAACAGCTTTTTCCTTCATATTTATCATATTTGAACAGCATCTGACAGTGAAACATGTTTGTAAACATTGATTTTGAAAAACTGCATTGTTGCTATTTCTAATGCTCTAAAACAGCTTTTCGCGGGCTGAAAATGCCACTTTTGCCACTCACTGTATGGAATCAATTCCTTGACACAACGTGAAAGGAAACAGCTTTTGCCTTCATTTTTATCATACTTAAACAGCATCTGACAGTGAAACATGTTTGTAAACATTGATTTTAAAATCTGCATTGTTGCTATTTCTAATGCTCTAAAACAGCTTTTCGCGTGCTGAAAATGCCACTTTTGCCACTCACTGTATGGAATCAATTCCTTGATACAACGAGACTGGAAACAGCTTTTGCCTTCATTTTTTTCATATTTTAACTGCATCTGACAGTGAAACATGTTTGTAAACATTGATTTTAAAATCTGCATTGTTGCTATTTCTAATGCTCTAAAACAGCTTTTCGCGTGCTGAAAATGTCACTTTTGCCACTCACTGTATGGAGTCAATTCCTTGATACAACGTGACTGGAAACAGCTTTTGCTTTCATTTTTATCATATTTGAACAGCATCTGACAGGAAAACATGTTTGTAAACATTGATTTTGAAAAACTGCAGTCTAGCTGTTTCTCATGCTCTCAAACAGCTTTTCGCTGGCTGAAAATGCCACTTGTGCCACTCACTGTATGGAGGCAATTCCTTGTTACAACGTGACTGGAAACAGCTTTTGCCTTCAAATTTATAATATTTGAACAGCATCTGACAGTGAAACATGTTTGTAAACATTCATTTTCAAATTGTAAACTGTTGCTATGTCTAATGCTCTAAAACAGCTTTTCGAGGGCTGAAAATGGCACTTTTGCCACTCGCTGTATGGAGTCAATTCCTTGACACAATGTGACTGGAAACAGCTTTTGCCTTCAAATTTATCATATTTGAACAGTGTCTGACAGTGAAACATGTTTGTAAACATTGATTTTGAAAAACTGCAGTCTAAATGTTTCTCATGCTGTAAAACAGCTTTTCGCGGGCTGAAAATGCCACTTTTGCCACTCACTGTATGGAGTCAATTCCTTGATACAACGTGACTGGAAAAAGCTTTTGCCTTCATATTTTTCATATTTGAACAGCATCTGACAGTGAAACATGTTTGTAAACATTGACTTTCAAATTGTGCACTGTTGCTCTGTCTAAGGCTCTAAAACAGCTTTTCGCGGGTTGAAAATGCCACTTTTGTCACTCACTGTATGGAATCAATTCCTTGATACAACGTGACTGGAAACAGCTTTTGCCTTCATATTCATCATATTTGAACAGCATCTGACTGTAAAACATGTTTGCAAACATTGATTTTGAAAAACTGCAGTCTAGCTGTTTCTCATGCTCTAAAACAGCTTTTCACGGGCGGAAAATGACACTTTTGCCACTTACTGTATGGAGTCAATTCCTTGATATAACGTGACTGGCAACAGCTTTTTCCTTCATATTTATCATATTTGAACAGCATCTGACAGTGAAACATGTTTGTAAACATTGATTTTGAATAAGTGCACTGTTGCTATTTCTAATGCTCTAAAACAGCTTTTCGCGGGCTGAAAATTCCACTTTAGCCACATACTGTATGGTGTCAATTCCTTGACACGATTTTACTGGAAACAGCTTTTCCCTTCATATTTATCATATTTGAACAGCATCTGACAGTGAAACATGTTTGTAAACATTGATTTTCAAAAATTGCACTGTTGCTATTTCTAATGCTCTAAAACAGCTTTTCCTTGTCTGAAAATGCCACTTTTGATACTTACTATATGGAGTCAATTCCTTGATACAACGTGACTGGAAACAGCTTTTGCCTTCATTTTTATCATACTTGAACAGCATCTGACAGTGAAACATGTTTGTAAACACTGATTTTGAAAAACTGCATTGTTGCTATTTCTAATGCTCTAAAACAGCTTTTCGCGTGCTGAAAATGCCACTTTTGCCACTCACTGTATGGAATCAATTCCTTGACACAACGTGAAAGGAACCAGCTTTTGCCTTCATTTTTATCATACTTGAACAGTATCTGACAGTGAAACATGTTTGTAAACATTGATTTTAAAATCTGCATTGTTGCTATTTCTAATGCTCTAAAACAGCTTTTCGCGTGCTGAAAATGCCACTTTTGCCACTCACTGTATGGAATCAATTCCTTGATACAACGAGACTGGAAACAGCTTTTGCCTTCATTTTTTTCATATTTGAACAGCATCTGACAGTGAAACATGTTTGTAAACATTGATTTTAAAAAACTGCAGTTGCTGTTTCTCATGCTCTAAAACAGCTTTTCGCGGCTGAAAATGCCACTTTTGCCACTCACTGTATGGAGTCAATTCCTTGATACAACGTGACTGGAAACAGCTTTTGCTTTCATTTTTATCATATTTGAACAGCATCTGACAGTGAAACATGTTTGTAAACATTGATTTTGAAAAACTGCAGACTTGCTGTTTCTCAAGCTCTAAAACAACTTTTCGCTGGCTGAAAATGACACTTTTGATTCTTACTGTATGGAGTCAATTCCTTGATACAACGTGACTGGAAAGAGCTTTTGCCTTCATATTTATCATATTTGAACAGCATCTGACAGTGAAACATGTTTGTAAACATTGATTTTGAAAAACTGCATTGTTGCTATTTCCAATGCTCTAAAACAGCTTTTCGCGGGCTGAAAATGCCACTTTTGCCACTCACTGTATGGAATCAATTCCTTGACACAACGTGAAAGGAAACAGCTTTTGCCTTCATTTTTATCATACTTAAACAGCATCTGACAGTGAAACATGTTTGTAAACATTGATTTTAAAATCTGCATTGTTGCTATTTCCAATGCTCTAAAACAGCTTTTCGCGTGCTGAAAATGCCACTTTTGCCACTCACTGTATGGAATCAATTCCTTGATACAACGAGACTGGAAAAAGCTTTTGCCTTCATTTTTTTCATATTTTAACTGCATCTGACAGTGAAACATGTTTGTAAACATTGATTTTCTAAAAGTGCACTGTTGCTATTTCTATTGCTCTGAAACAGCTTTTCGCTGGCTAAAAATTCCACTTTTGCCACTCAATGAATGGAAACAATTCCTTGATACAACGTGTCTGGAAACAGCTTTTGCCTTCATTATTATCATATTTGAAAAGCATCTGACATTGAAACATGTTTGTAAACATTGATTTTCAAAAAGTGCACTGTTGCTTTTCTAATGCTCTAAAACAGCTTTTCGCGGGCTGAAAATGCCACTTTTGCCACTTACTGTATGGAGTCAATTCCTTGATACAACGTGACTGGAAGCAGCTCTTGCCTTCATATTTATCATATTTGAACAGCATCTGACAGTGAAACATGTTTGTAAACATTGATTTTGAAAAACTGCAGTCTAGCTGTTTCTCATGCTCTAAAACAGCTTTTCGCGTGCTGAAAATGCCACTTTTCCCACTTACTGTATGGAGTCATTTCCTTGATACAACGTGACTGGAAACAGCTTTTGCTTTCATTTTTATCATATTTGAACAGCATCTGACAGTGAAACATGTTTGTAAACATTGATTTTGAAAAACTGCAGACTTGCTGTTTCTCAAGCTCTAAAACAACTTTTCGCTGGCTGAAAATGACACTTTTGATACTTACTGTATGGAGTCAATTCCTTGATACAACGTGACTGGAAAGAGCTTTTGCCTTCATATTTATCATATTTGAACAGCATCTGACAGTGAAACATGTTTGTAAACATTGATTTTGAAAAACTGCATTGTTGCTATTTCTAATGCTCTAAAACAGCTTTTCGCGGGCTGAAAATGCCACTTTTGCCACTCACTGTATGGAATCAATTCCTTGACACAACGTGAAAGGAAACAGCTTTTGCCTTCATTTTTATCATACTTAAACAGCATCTGACAGTGAAACATGTTTGTAAACATTGATTTTAAAATCTGCATTGTTGCTATTTCTAATGCTCTAAAACAGCTTTTCGCGTGCTGAAAATGCCACTTTTGCCACTCACTGTATGGAATCAATTCCTTGATACAACGAGACTGGAAACAGCTTTTGCCTTCATTTTTTCATATTTTAACTGCATCTGACAGTGAAACATGTTTGTAAACATTGATTTTAAAAAAGTGCACTGTTGCAATTTCAAATGCTCTAAAAAAGCTTTTCGCGGCCTGAAAATGTCACTTTTGCCACTCACTGTATGGAGTCAATTCCTTGATACAACGTGACTGGAAACAGCTTTTGCTTTCATTTTTATCATATTTGAACAGCATCTGACAGGAAAACATGTTTGTAAACATTGATTTTGAAAAACTGCAGTCTAGCTGTTTCTCATGCTCTCAAACAGCTTTTCCCGGGCTGAAAATGTCATTTTTGCCACTTGTTTTATGGAGTCAATTCGTTGATACAACGTGAATGGAAACAGCTTTTACCTTCATATTTATCATATTTGAACAGCATCTGACAGTGAAACATGTTTGTAAACATTGATTTTCAAAAAATGCACTGTTGCTATGCTCTAAAACAGCTTTTCGAGGGCTGAAAATGCCACTTTTGCCACTCACTGTATGGAATTAATTCCTTGATACAGCGTGACAGGAAACAGCTTTTCCCTCATTTTCATCATATTTGAACAGCATCTGACAGTGAAACATGTTTGTAAACATTGATTTTCAAAAACTGCATTGTTGCTATTTCTAATGCTCTAAAACAGCTTTACGCGGGCTGAAAATGCCACTTTTGCCACTCACTGTATGGAGTCAATTCCTTGATACAACGTAACTGGAAACAGGTTTTGCCTTCATATTTATCATATTTGAACAGCATCTGACAGTGAAACATGTTTGTAAACATTGATTTTCAAAAAATGCACTATTGCTATGCTCTAAAACAGCTTTTCGCGGGATGAAAATGCCACTTTTGCCACTCACTGTATGGAATCAATTCCTTGATACAACGTGACTGGAAACAGCTTTTGCCTTCATTTTTATCATATTTGAACAGCATCTGACAGTGAAACATGTTTGTAAACACTGATTTTAAAAAACTGCAGTCTAGCTGTTTCTCATGCTCTAAAACAGCTTTTCGTGGGTTGAAATGCCAGTTTTGCCACTTCCTGTATGGAGTCAATTCCTTGATACTACGTGACTGAAAACAGCTTTTGCCTTCCTATTTATCATATTTGTACAGCATCTGACAGTGAAGCATGTTTGTAGACATTGATTTTCAAAAACTTCAGTCTACCTGTTTCTCATGCTCTAAAACAGCTTTTCGCGGGTTGAAAATGCCACTTTTGATACTTACTGTATGGAGTCAATTCCTTGATACAACGTGACTGGAAACAGCTTTTGCCTTCATATTTATCATATTTGAACAGCATCTGACAGTGAAACATGTTTGTAAACATTGATTTTCAAAAAGTGCACTGTTGCTTTTCTAATTCTCCAAAACAGCTTTTCGCGGGCTGAAAATGCCACTTTTGCCACTTACTGTATGGAGTAAATTCCTTGATACACCGTTAGTGGAAACAGCGTTTGCCGTCATATTTATCATATTTGAACAGCATCTGACAGTGAAACATGTTTGTAAACATTGATTTTCAAATTGTGCACTGTTGCTATGTCTATTGCTCTGAAACAGCTTTTCGCTGGCTAAAAATTCCACTTTTGCCACTCAATGAATGGAAACAATTCCTTGATACAACGTGTCTGGAAACAGCTTTTGCCTTCATTATTATCATATTTGAAAAGCATCTGACATTGAAACATGTTTGTAAACATTGATTTTCAAAAAGTGCACTGTTGCTTTTCTAATGCTCTAAAACAGCTTTTCGCGGGCTGAAAATGCCACTTTTGCCACTTACTGTATGGAGTCAATTCCTTGATACAACGTGACTGGAAACAGCTCTTGCCTTCATATTTATCATATTTGAACAGCATCTGACAGTGAAACATGTTTGTAAACATTGATTTTGAAAAACTGCAGTCTAGCTGTTTCTCATGCTCTAAAACAGCTTTTCGCGGGCTGAAAATGCCACTTTTGCCACTTACTGAATGGAGTCATTTCCTTGATACAACGTGACTGGAAACAGCTTTTGCTTTCATTTTTATCATATTTGAACAGCATCTGACAGTGAAACATGTTTGTAAACATTGATTTTGAAAAACTGCAGACTTGCTGTTTCTCAAGCTCTAAAACAACTTTTCGCTGGCTGAAAATGACACTTTTGATACTTACTGTATGGAGTCAATTCCTTGATACAACGTGACTGGAAAGAGCTTTTGCCTTCATATTTATCATATTTGAACAGCATCTGACAGTGAAACATGTTTGTAAACATTGATTTTGAAAAACTGCATTGTTGCTATTTCTAATGCTCTAAAACAGCTTTTCGCGGGCTGAAAATGCCACTTTTGCCACTGACTGTATGGAATCAATTCCTTGACACAACGTGAAAGGAAACAGCTTTTGCCTTCATTTTTATCATACTTAAACAGCATCTGACAGTGAAACATGTTTGTAAACATTGATTTTAAAATCTGCATTGTTGCTATTTCTAATGCTCTAAAACAGCTTTTCGCGTGCTGAAAATGCCACTTTTGCCACTCACTGTATGGAATCAATTCCTTGATACAACGAGACTGGAAACAGCTTTTGCCTTCATTTTTTTCATATTTTAACTGCATCTGACAGTGAAACATTGATTTTAAAAAAGTGCACTGTTGCAATTTCAAATGCTCTAAAACAGCTTTTCGCGGCCTGAAAATGTCACTTTTGCCACTCACTGTATGGAGTCATTTCCTTGATACAACGTGACTGGAAACAGCTTTTGCTTTCATTTTTATCATATTTGAACAGCATCTGACAGGAAAACATGTTTGTAAACATTGATTTTGAAAAACTGCAGTCTAGCTGTTTCTCATGCTCTCAAACAGCTTTTCCCGGGCTGAAAATGTCATTTTTGCCACTTGTTTTATGAAGTCAATTCCTTGATACAACGTGAATGGAAACAGCTTTTACCTTCATATTTATCATATTTGAACAGCATCTGAAAGTAAAACATGTTTGTAGACATTGATTTTCAAAAAATGCACTGTTGCTATGCTCTAAAACAGCTTTTCGAGGCTGAAATGCCACTTTGCCACCACTGTATGGAATTAATTCCTTGATACAGCGTGACAGGAAACAGCTTTTCCTCATTTTTATCATATTTGAAGCAGCATCTTGACAGGCATGTTTGTAAACATTGATTTTCAAAACTGCATTGTTGCTATTTCTAATGCTCTAAAACAGCTTTTCGCTGGCTGAAAATGCCACTTTGCCACTCACTGTATGGAATCAATTTCTTGATACAACGTGACTGGAAAAAAACAGCTTTTGCCTTCATTTTTATCATATTTGAACAGCATCTGACAGTGAAACATGTTTGTAAACACTGATTTTAAAAAACTGCAATTAGCTGTTTCTCATGCTCTAAAATAGCTGTTGAAATTCCACTTTTGCCACTCACTGTATGGAGTCAATTCTTTGATACTACGTGACTGAAAACAGCTTTGGCCTTCCTATTTATCATATTTGAACAGCATCTGACAGTGAAACATGTTTGTAAACATTGATTTTTAAAAACTGCAGTCTACCTGTTTCTCATGCTCTAAAACAGCTTTTCCCGGGCTGAAAATGTCATTTTTGCCACTTGTTTTATGGAGTCAATTCCTTGATACAACGTGAATGGAAACAGCTTTTACCTTCATATTTATCATATTTGAACAGCATCTGACAGTGAAACATGTTTGTAAACATTGATTTTCAAAAAATGCACTGTTGCTATGCTCTAAAACAGCTTTTCAAGGGCTGAAAATGCCACTTTTTCCACTCACTGTATGGAATTAATTCCTTGATACAGCGTGACAGGAAACAGCTTTTCCCTCATTTTTATCATATTTGAACAGCATCTGACAGTGAAACATGTTTGTAAACATTGATTTTCAAAAACTGCATTGTTGCTATTTCTAATGCTCTAAAACAGCTTTTTGCGGGCTGAAAATGCCACTTTTGCCACTCACTGTATGGAGTCAATACCTTGATACAACGTAACTGGAAACAGGTTTTGCCTTCATATTTATCATATTTGAACAGCATCTGACAGTGAAACATGTTTGTAAACATTGATTTTCAAAAAATGCACTATTGCTATGCTCTAAAACAGCTTTTCGCGGTATGAAAATGCCACTTTTGCCAGTCACTGTATGGAATCAATTCCTTGATACAACGTGACTGGAAACAGCTTTTGCCTTCATTTTTATCATATTTGAACAGCATCTGACAGTGAAACATGTTTGTAAACACTGATTTTAAAAAACTGCAGTCTAGCTGTTTCTCATGCTCTGAAACAGCTTTTAGTGGGTTGAAATGCCAGTTTGGCCACTTCCTGTATGGAGTCAATTCCTTGATACTACGTGACTGAAAACAGCTTTTGCCTTCCTATTTATCATATTTGTACAGCATCTGACAGTGAAGCATGTTTGTAGACATTGATTTTCAAAAACTTCAGTCTACCTGTTTCTCATGCTCTAAAACAGCTTTTCGCGGGTTGAAAATGCCACTTTTGATACTTACTGTATGGAGTCAATTCCTTGATACAACGTTACTGGAAACAGCTTTTGCCTTCATATTTATCATATTTGAACAGCATCTGACGGTGAAACATGTTTGTAAACATTGATTTTCTAAAAGTGCACTGTTGCTATTTCTATTGCTCTGAAACAGCTTTTCGCTGGCTAAAAATTCCACTTTTGCCACTCAATGTATGGAATCAATTCCTTGATACAACGTGTCTGGAAACAGCTTTTGCCTTCATTATTATCATATTTGAAAAGCATCTGACATTAAAACATGTTTGTAAACATTGATTTTCAAAAAGTGCACTGTTGCTTTTCTAATGCTCTAAAACAGCATTTCGCGCGCTGAAAATGTCACTTTTGCCACTTACTGTATGGAGTCAATTCCTTGATACAACGTGACTGGAAACAGCTCTTGCCTTCATATTTATCATATTTGAACAGCATCTGACAGTGAAACATGTTTGTAAACATTGATTTTGAAAAACTGCAGTCTACCTGTTTCTCATGCTCTAAAACAGCTTTTCGCGGGCTGAAAATGCCACTTTTGCCACTTACTGTATGGAGTCATTTCCTTGATACAACGTGACTGGAAACAGCTTTTGCTTTCATTTTTATCATATTTGAACAGCATCTGACAGTGAAACATGTTTGTAAACATTGATTTTGAAAAACTGCAGACTTGCTGTTTCTCAAGCTCTAAAACAACTTTTCGCTGGCTGAAAATGACACTTTTGATACTTACTGTATGGACTAAATTCCTTGATACAACGTGACTGGAAAGAGCTTTTGCCTTCATATTTATCATATTTGAACAGCATCTGACAGTGAAACATGTTTGTAAACATTGATTTTGAAAAACTGCATTGTTGCTATTTCTAATGCTCTAAAACAGCTTTTCGCGGGCTGAAAATGCCACTTTTGCCACTGACTGTATGGAATCAATTCCTTGACACAACGTGAAAGGAAACAGCTTTTGCCTTCATTTTTATCATACTTAAACAGCATCTGACAGTGAAACATGTTTGTAAACATTGATTTTAAAATCTGCATTGTTGCTATTTCTAATGCTCTAAAACAGCTTTTCGCGTGCTGAAAATGCCACTTTTGCCACTCACTGTATGGAATCAATTCCTTGATACAACGAGACTGGAAACAGCTTTTGCCTTCATTTTTTTCATATTTTAACTGCATCTGACAGTGAAACATTGATTTTAAAAAAGTGCACTGTTGCAATTTCAAATGCTCTAAAACAGCTTTTCGCGGCCTGAAAATGTCACTTTTGCCACTCACTGTATGGAGTCAATTCCTTGATACAACGTGACTGGAAACAGCTTTTGCTTTCATTTTTATCATATTTGAACAGCATCTGACAGGAAAACATGTTTGTAAACATTGAATTTGAAAAACTGCAGTCTAGCTGTTTCTCATGCTCTCAAACAGCTTTTCCCGGGCTGAAAATGTCATTTTTGCCACTTGTTTTATGAAGTCAATTCCTTGATACAACGTGAATGGAAACAGCTTTTACCTTCATATTTATCATATTTGAACAGCATCTGAAAGTAAAACATGTTTGTAGACATTGATTTTCAAAAAATGCACTGTTGCTATGCTCTAAAACAGCTTTTCGAGGGCTGAAAATGCCACTTTTGCCACTCACTGTATGGAATTAATTCCTTGATACAGCGTGACAGGAAACAGCTTTTCCCTCATTTTTATCATATTTGAACAGCATCTGACAGTGAAACATGTTTGTAAACATTGATTTTGAAAAACTGCATTGTTGCTATTTCTAATGCTCTAAAACAGCTTTTCGCGGGCTGAAAATGCCACTTTTGCCACTCACTGTATGGAATCAATTTCTTGATACAACGTGACTGGAAACAGCTTTTGCCTTCATTTTTATCATCTTTGAACAGCATCTGACAGTGAAACATGTTTGTAAACACTGATTTTAAAAAACTGCAGTCTAGCTGTTTCTCATGCTCTAAAACAGCTTTTCGCGGGTTGAAAATGCCACTTTTGATACTTACTGTATGGAGTCAATTCCTTGATACTACGTGACTGAAAACAGCTTTTGCCTTCCTATTTATCATATTTGTACAGCATCTGACAGTGAAGCATGTTTGTAGACATTGATTTTCAAAAACTTCAGTCTACCTGTTTCTCATGCTCTAAAACAGCTTTTCGCGGGTTGAAAATGCCACTTTTGATACTTACTGTATGGAGTCAATTCCTTGATACAACGTTACTGGAAACAGCTTTTGCCTTCATATTTATCATATTTGAACAGCATCTGACGGTGAAACATGTTTGTAAACATTGATTTTCTAAAAGTGCACTGTTGCTATTTCTATTGCTCTGAAACAGCTTTTCGCTGGCTAAAAATTCCACTTTTGCCACTCATTGTATGGAATCAGTTCCTTGATACAACGTGTCTGGAAACAGCTTTTGCCTTCATTATTATCATATTTGAAAAGCATCTGACATTGAAACATGTTTGTAAACATTGATTTTCAAAAAGTGCACTGTTGCTTTTCTAATGCTCTAAAACAGCTTTTCGCGGGCTGAAAATGCCACTTTTGCCACTTATGGAGTCAATTCCTTGATACAACGTGACTGGAAACAGCTCTTGCCTTCATATTTATCATATTTGAACAGCATCTGACAGTGAAACATGTTTGTAAACATTGATTTTGAAAAACTGCAGTCTAGCTGTTTCTCATGCTCTAAAACAGCTTTTCGCGTGCTGAAAATGCCACTTTTGCCACTCACTGTATGGAGTCAATTCCTTGATACAACGTGACTGGAAACAGCTTTTGCCTTCAAATGTATCATATTTGTCCAGCATCTTACAGTGAAACATGTTTGTAAACATTGATTTTCAAAAAATGCACTGTTGCTATGCTCTAAAACAGCTTTTCGCGGGCTGAAAATTCCACTTTTGCCACTTACTGTATGGAGTAAATTCCTTGATACACCGTTAGTGGAAACAGCTTTTGCCATCATATTTATCATATTTGAACAGCATCTGACAGTGAAACATGTTTGTAAACATTGATTTTAAAAAACTGCAGTCTTGCTGTGTCTCATGGTCTAAAACAGCTTTTCGCGGGCTGAAAATGCCACTTTTGATACTTACTGTATGGAGTCAATTCCTTGATACAACGTGACTGGAAGCAGCTTTTGCCTTCATATTTATCATATTTGAACAGCATCTGAAGGTTAAACATGTTTGTAAACATTGATTTTGAAAAAGTGCACTGTTGCTATTTCTAATGCTCTAAAACAGCTTTTCCTTGACTGAAAATGCCACTTTTCCCACTTACTGTATGGAGTCATTTCCTTGATACAACGTGACTGGAAACAGCTCTTGCTTTCATTTTTATCATATTTGAACAGCATCTGACAGTGAAACATGTTTGTAAACATTGATTTTGAAAAACTGCAGTCTTGCTGTTTCTCAAGCTCTAAAACAACTTTTCGCTGGCTGAAAATGACACTTTTGATACTTACTGTATGGAGTCAGTTCCTTGATACAACGTGACTGGAAATAGCTTTTGCCTTCATATTTATCATATTTGAACAGCATCTGACAGTGAAACCTGTTTGTAAACATTGATTTTCAAAAAGTGCACTGTTGCTTTTCTCATGCTCTGAAACAGCTTTACGCTGGCTGAAAATGCCACTTTTGATACTTACTGTATGGAGTCAATTCCTTGTTACAACGTGACTGGAAACAGCTTTTGCCTTCATTTTTGTCATATTTGAACAGCATCTGACAGTGAAACATGTTTGTAAACATTGATTTTGAAAAACTGCAGTCTAGCTGTTTCTCATGCTCTAAAAAAGCTTTTCGCTGGCTGAAAATGCCACTTTTGCCACTCACTGTATGGAGTCAATTCCTTGATACAACGTGACTGGAAACAGCTTTTTCCTTCATATTTTTCATATTTGCACAGCATCTGACAGTGAAACATGTTTGTAAACATTGCTTTTCAAAAAGTGCACTGTTGCTATTTCTAATGCTCTAAAACAGCTTTTCGCGGCCTGGAAATACCACCTTTCCACTCACTGTATGGAGTCAATTCCTTGATACAACGTGACTGGAAACAGCTTTTGCCTTCATATTTATCATGTTTGAACAGCATCTGACAGTGAAACATGTTTGTAAACATTGATTTAGAAATATTGCAGTCTAGCTGTTTCTCATGCTCTAAAACAGCTTTTCGCGGGCTGAAAATGCCACTTTTGTCACTGTGTCCTCTCAACTCCCTTACACAACGTGACTGGAAACAGCTTTTGCCTTCATATTTATCATATTCTAACATCATCTGACAGTGAAACATGTTTGTAAACATTGATTTTCAAAAAGTGCACTGTTGCTGTTTCTCATGCTCTAAAACAGCTTGTCGCGGGCTGAAAGTGCCACTTCACTTTCAGCCCGAGAGGGCCAATTGAGAGGAATTGTGTCCTCTCAATTCCTTGATACAGTGTGACTGGAAACAGCTTTTGCCTTCATATTTATCATATTTGAACAGCATCTGACAGTGAAACATGTTTGTAAACATTGATTTTCAAAAAATGCACTGTTGCTATGCTCTAAAACAGCTTTTCAAGGGCTGAAAATGCCACTTTTTCCACTCACTGTATGGAATTAATTCCTTGATACAGCGTGACAGGAAACAGCTTTTCCCTCATTTTTATCATATTTGAACAGCATCTGACAGTGAAACATGTTTGTAAACATTGATTTTCAAAAACTGCATTGTTGCTATTTCTAATGCTCTAAAACAGCTTTTTGCGGGCTGAAAATGCCACTTTTGCCACTCACTGCATGGAGTCAATACCTTGATACAACGTAACTGGAAACAGGTTTTGCCTTCATATTTATCATATTTGAACAGCATCTGACAGTGAAACATGTTTGTAAACATTGATTTTCAAAAAATGCACTATTGCTATGCTCTAAAACAGCTTTTCGCGGTATGAAAATGCCACTTTTGCCAGTCACTGTATGGAATCAATTCCTTGATACAACGTGACTGGAAACAGCTTTTGCCTTCATTTTTATCATATTTGAACAGCATCTGACAGTGAAACATGTTTGTAAACACTGATTTTAAAAAACTGCAGTCTAGCTGTTTCTCATGCTCTGAAACAGCTTTTAGTGGGTTGAAATGCCAGTTTGGCCACTTCCTGTATGGAGTCAATTCCTTGATACTACGTGACTGAAAACAGCTTTTGCCTTCCTATTTATCATATTTGTACAGCATCTGACAGTGAAGCATGTTTGTAGACATTGATTTTCAAAAACTTCAGTCTACCTGTTTCTCATGCTCTAAAACAGCTTTTCGCGGGTTGAAAATGCCACTTTTGATACTTACTGTATGGAGTCAATTCCTTGATACAACGTTACTGGAAACAGCTTTTGCCTTCATATTTATCATATTTGAACAGCATCTGACGGTGAAACATGTTTGTAAACATTGATTTTCTAAAAGTGCACTGTTGCTATTTCTATTGCTCTGAAACAGCTTTTCGCTGGCTAAAAATTCCACTTTTGCCACTCAATGTATGGAATCAATTCCTTGATACAACGTGTCTGGAAACAGCTTTTGCCTTCATTATTATCATATTTGAAAAGCATCTGACATTGAAACATGTTTGTAAACATTGATTTTCAAAAAGTGCACTGTTGCTTTTCTAATGCTCTAAAACAGCATTTCGCGCGCTGAAAATGCCACTTTTGCCACTTACTGTATGGAGTCAATTCCTTGATACAACGTGACTGGAAACAGCTCTTGCCTTCATATTTATCATATTTGAACAGCATCTGACAGTGAAACATGTTTGTAAACATTGATTTTGAAAAACTGCATTGTTGCTATTTCTAATGCTCTAAAACAGCTTTTCGCGGGCTGAAAATGCCACTTTTGCCACTGACTGTATGGAATCAATTCCTTGACACAACGTGAAAGGAAACAGCTTTTGCCTTCATTTTTATCATATTTGAACAGCATCTGACAGTGAAACATGTTTGTAAACATTGATTTTGAAAAACTGCAGACTTGCTGTTTCTCAAGCTCTAAAACAACTTTTCGCTGGCTGAACATGTCACTTTTGATACTTACTGTATGGACTCAATTCCTTGATACAACGTGACTGGAAAGAGCTTTTGCCTTCATATTTATCATATTTGAACAGCATCTGACAGTGAAACATGTTTGTAAACATTGATTTTGAAAAACTGCATTGTTGCTATTTCTAATGCTCTAAAACAGCTTTTTGCGGGCTGAAAATGCCACTTTTGCCACTGACTGTATGGAATCAATTCCTTGACACAACGTGAAAGGAAACAGCTTTTGCCTTCATTTTTATCATACTTAAACAGCATCTGACAGTGAAACATGTTTGTAAACATTGATTTTAAAATCTGCATTGTTGCTATTTCTAATGCTCTAAAACAGCTTTTCGCGTGCTGAAAATGCCACTTTTGCCACTCACTGTATGGAATCAATTCCTTGATACAACGAGACTGGAAACAGCTTTTGCCTTCATTTTTTTCATATTTTAACTGCATCTGACAGTGAAACATGTTTGTAAACATTGATTTTAAAAAAGTGCACTGTTGCAATTTCAAATGCTCTAAAACAGCTTTTCGCGGCCTGAAAATGTCACTTTTGCCACTCACTGTATGGAGTCAATTCCTTGATACAACGTGACTGGAAACAGCTTTTGCTTTCATTTTTATCATATTTGAACAGCATCTGACAGGAAAACATGTTTGTAAACATTGAATTTGAAAAACTGCAGTCTAGCTGTTTCTCATGCTCTCAAACAGCTTTTCCCGGGCTGAAAATGTCATTTTTGCCACTTGTTTTATGAAGTCAATTCCTTGATACAACGTGAATGGAAACAGCTTTTACCTTCATATTTATCATATTTGAACAGCATCTGAAAGTAAAACATGTTTGTAGACATTGATTTTCAAAAAATGCACTGTTGCTATGCTCTAAAACAGCTTTTCGAGGGCTGAAAATGCCACTTTTGCCACTCACTGTATGGAATTAATTCCTTGATACAGCGTGACAGGAAACAGCTTTTCCCTCATTTTTATCATATTTGAACAGCATCTGACAGTGAAACATGTTTGTAAACATTGATTTTCAAAAACTGCATTGTTGCTATTTCTAATGCTCTAAAACAGCTTTTCGCGGGCTGAAAATGCCACTTTTGCCACTCACTGTATGGAATCAATTTCTTGATACAACGTGACTGGAAACAGCTTTTGCCTTCATTTTTATCATATTTGAACAGCATCTGACAGTGAAACATGTTTGTAAACACTGATTTTAAAAAACTGCAGTCTAGCTGTTTCTCATGCTCTAAAACAGCTTTTCGTGGGTTGAAATGCCAGTTTTGCCACTTCCTGTATGGAGTCAATTCCTTGATACTACGTGACTGAAAACAGCTTTTGCCTTCCTATTTATCATATTTGTACAGCATCTGACAGTGAAGAATGTTTGTAGACATTGATTTTCAAAAACTTCAGTCTACCTGTTTCTCATGCTCTAAAACAGCTTTTCGCGTGTTGAAAATGCCACTTTTGATACTTACTGTATGGAGTCAATTCCTTGATACAACGTTACTGGAAACAGCTTTTGCCTTCATATTTATCATATTTGAACAGCATCTGACAGTGAAACATGTTTGTAAACATTGATTTTCTAAAAGTGCACTGTTGCTATTTCTATTGCTCTGAAACAGCTTTTCGCTGGCTAAAAATTCCACTTTTGCCACTCAATGTATGGAATCAGTTCCTTGATACAACGTGTCTGGAAACAGCTTTTGCCTTCATTATTATCATATTTGAAAAGCATCTGACATTGAAACATGTTTGTAAACATTGATTTTCAAAAAGTGCACTGTTGCTTTTCTAATGCTCTAAAACAGCTTTTCGCGGGCTGAAAATGCCACTTTTGCCACTTACTGTATGGAGTCAATTCCTTGATACAACGTGACTGGAAACAGCTCTTGCCTTCATATTTATCATATTTGAACAGCATCTGACAGTGAAACATGTTTGTAAACATTGATTTTGAAAAACTGCAGTCTAGCTGTTTCTCATGCTCTAAAACAGCTTTTCGCGTGCTGAAAATGCCACTTTTGCCACTTACTGTATGGAGTCAATTCCTTGATACAACGTGACTGGAAACAGCTTTTGCCTTCAAATGTATCATATCTGTACAGCATCTTACAGTGAAACATGTTTGTAAACATTGATTTTCAAAAAATGCACTGTTGCTATGCTCTAAAACAGCTTTTCGCGGGCTGAAAATTCCACTTTTGCCACTTACTGTATGGAGTAAATTCCTTGATACAACGTGACTGGAAACAGCCTTTGCCGTCATATTTATCATATTTGAACAGCATCTGATAGTGAAACATGTTTGTAAACATTGATTTTCAAAAAGTGCACTGTTGCTATTTCTATTGCTCTAAAACAGCTTTTCGCGGGTTGAAAATGCCACTTTTGCCACTTACTGTATGGAATCAATTCCTTGATACAACGTGACTGGAAACAACTCTTGCCTTCGTTTTTATCATATTTGACCAGCATCTGAAAGTGAAACATGTTTGTAAACATTGATTTTCAAAAAGGGCACTGTTGCTATTTCTAATGCTCTAAGACAGCTTTTCGCGGGCTGAAAATACCACTTTTGATACTTACTGTATGGAGTCAATTCCTTGATACAACGTGACTGGAAACAGCTTTTGCTTTCATTTTTATCATATTTGAACAGCATGTGACAGTGAAACATGTTTGTAAACATTGATTTTTTAAAACTGCAGTCTAGCTGTTTCTCAAGCTCTAAAACAACTTTTCGCTGGCTGAAAATGCCACTTTTGATACTTACTGTATGGAGTCAATTACTTGATACAACGTGACTGGAAAGAGCTTTTGCCTTCATATTTATCATATTTGAACAGCATCTGACAGTGAAACATGTTTGTAAACATTGATTTTGAAAAACTGCATTGTTGCTATTTCTAATGCTCTAAAACAGCTTTTCGCGGGCTGAAAATGCCACTTTTGCCACTGACTGTATGGAATCAATTCCTTGACACAACGTGAAAGGAAACAGCTTTTGCCTTCATTTTTATCATACTTAAACAGTATCTGACAGTGAAACATGTTTGTAAACATTGATTTTAAAATCTGCATTGTTGCTATTTCTAATGCTCTAAAACAGCTTTTCGCGTGCTGAAAATGCCACTTTTGCCACTCACTGTATGGAATCAATTCCTTGATACAACGAGACTGGAAACAGCTTTTGCCTTCATTTTTTTCATATTTTAACTGCATCTGACAGTGAAACATTGATTTTAAAAAAGTGCACTGTTGCAATTTCAAATGCTCTAAAACAGCTTTTCGCGGGCTGAAAATGTCACTTTTGCCACTCACTGTATGGAGTCAATTCCTTGATACAACGTGACTGGAAACAGCTTTTGCTTTCATTTTTATCATATTTGAACAGCATCTGACAGGAAAACATGTTTGTAAACATTGATTTTGAAAAACTGCAGTCTAGCTGTTTCTCATGCTCTCAAACAGCTTTTCCCGGGCTGAAAATGTCATTTTTGCCACTTGTTTTATGAAGTCAATTCCTTGATACAACGTGAATGGAAACAACTTTTCCCTTCATATTTATCATATTTGAACAGCATCTGACAGTGAAACATGTTTGTAAACATTGATTTTCAAAAAATGCACTGTTGCTATGCTCTAAAACAGCTTTTCGAGGGCTGAAAATGCCACTTTTGCCACTCACTGTATGGAATTAATTCCTTGATACAGCGTGACAGGAAACAGCTTTTCCCTCATTTTTATCATATTTGAACAGCATCTGACAGTGAAACATGTTTGTAAACATTGATTTTCAAAAAATGCACTATTGCTATGCTCTAAAACAGCTTTTCGCGGGATGAAAATGCCACTTTTGCCACTCACTGTATGGAATCAATTTCTTGATACAACGTGACTGGAAACAGCTTTTGCCTTCATATTTATCATATTTGAACAGCATCTGACAGTGAAACATGTTTGTAAACACTGATTTTAAAAAACTGCAGTCTAGCTGTTTCTCATGCTCTAAAACAGCTTTTCGTGGGTTGAAATGCCAGTTTTGCCACTTCCTGTATGGAGTCAATTCCTTGATACTACGTGACTGAAAAAAGCTTTTGCCTTCATATTTATCATATTTGTACAGCATCTGACAGTGAAGCATGTTTGTAGACATTGATTTTCAAAAACTTCAGTCTACCTGTTTCTCATGCTCTAAAACAGCTTTTCGCGGGTTGAAAATGCCACTTTTGATACTTACTGTATGGAGTCAATTCCTTGATACAACGTTACTGGAAACAGCTTTTGCCTTCATATTTATCATATTTGAACAGCATCTGACGGTGAAACATGTTTGTAAACATTGATTTTCTAAAAGTGCACTGTTGCTATTTCTATTGCTCTGAAACAGCTTTTCGCTGGCTAAAAATTCCACTTTTGCCACTCAATGTATGGAATCAGTTCCTTGATACAACGTGTCTGGAAACAGCTTTTGCCTTCATTATTATCATATTTGAAAAGCATCTGACATTGAAACATGTTTGTAAACATTGATTTTCAAAAAGTGCACTGTTGCTTTTCTAATGCTCTAAAACAGCTTTTCGCGGGCTGAAAATGCCACTTTTGCCACTTACTGTATGGAGTCAATTCCTTGATACAACGTGACTGGAAACAGCTCTTGCCTTCATATTTATCATATTTGAACAGCATCTGACAGTGAAACATGTTTGTAAACATTGATTTTGAAAAACTGCAGTCTAGCTGTTTCTCATGCTCTAAAACAGCTTTTCGCGTGCTGAAAATGCCACTTTTGCCACTTACTGTATGGAGTCAATTCCTTGATACAACGTGACTGGAAACAGCTTTTGCCTTCAAATGTATCATATTTGTACAGCATCTGACAGTGAAACATGTTTGTAAACATTGATTTTCAAAAAATGCACTGTTGCTATGCTCTAAAACAGCTTTTCGCGGGCTGAAAATTCCACTTTTGCCACTTACTGTATGGAGTAAATTCCTTGATACAACGTGACTGGAAACAGCCTTTGCCGTCATATTTATCATATTTGAACAGCATCTGATAGTGAAACATGTTTGTAAACATTGATTTTCAAAAAGTGCACTGTTGCTATTTCTATTGCTCTAAAACAGCTTTTCGCGGGTTGAAAATGCCACTTTTGCCACTTACTGTATGGAATCAATTCCTTGATACAACGTGACTGGAAACAACTCTTGCCTTCGTTTTTATCATATTTGACCAGCATCTGAAAGTGAAACATGTTTGTAAACATTGATTTTCAAAAAGGGCACTGTTGCTATTTCTAATGCTCTAAGACAGCTTTTCGCGGGCTGAAAATACCACTTTTGATACTTACTGTATGGAGTCAATTCCTTGATACAACGTGACTGGAAACAGCTTTTGCTTTCATTTTTATCATATTTGAACAGCATGTGACAGTGAAACATGTTTGTAAACATTGATTTTTTAAAACTGCAGTCTAGCTGTTTCTCAAGCTCTAAAACAACTTTTCGCTGGCTGAAAATGCCACTTTTGATACTTACTGTATGGAGTCAATTACTTGATACAACGTGACTGGAAACAGCTATTGCTTTCATATTTATCATATTTGAACAGCATCTGACAGTGAAACATGTTTGTAAACATTGATTTTGAAAAAGTGCACTGTTGCTATTTCTAATGCTCTAAAACAGCTGTTCGCGGTTTGAAAATGCCACTTTTGCCACTTACTGTATGGAATCAATTACTTGATACAACGTGACAGGAAACAGCTTTTGCCTTCATTTTTATCATATTTGAACAGCATCTGACAGTGAAACATGTTTGTAAACATTGATTTTCTAAAAGTGCACTGTTGCTTTTCTAATGCTCTAAAACAGCTTTTCGCGTCCTGAAAATGCCACTTTTGATACTTACTGTATAGAGTCAATTCCTTGATACAACGTGACTGGAAACAGCTTTTGCCTTCATATTTATCATATTTGAACAGCATCTGACAGTGAAACATGTTTGTAAACATTGATTTTCAAAAAGTGCACTGTTGCTTTTCTAATGCTCTAAAACAGCTTTTCGTGGGCTGAAAATGCCACTTTTGCCACTCACTGTATGGAGTAAATTCCTTGATACACCGTTAGTGGAAACAGCTTTTGCCATCATATTTATCATATTTGAACAGCATCTGACAGTGAAACATGTTTGTAAACATTGATTTTAAAAAACTGCAGTCTTGCTGTGTCTCATGGTCTAAAACAGCTTTTCGCGGGCTGAAAATGCCACTTTTGATACTTACTGTATGGAGTCAATTCCTTGATACAACGTGACTGGAAGCAGCTTTTGCCTTCATATTTATCATATTTGAACAGCATCTGAAGGTTAAACATGTTTGTAAACATTGATTTTGAAAAAGTGCACTGTTGCTATTTCTAATGCTCTAAAACAGCTTTTCCTTGACTGAAAATGCCACTTTTCCCACTTACTGTATGGAGTCAATTCCTTGATACAACGTGACTGGAAACAGCTTTTGCCTTCATTTTTATCATATTTGAACAGCATCTGACAGTGAAACATGTTTGTAAACATTGATTTTGAAAAACTGCAGTCTTGCTGTTTCTCAAGCTCTAAAACAACTTTTCGCTGGCTGAAAATGCCACTTTTGATCCTTACTGTATGGAGTCAATTCCTTGATACAACGTGACTGGAAGCAGCTTTTGCCTTCATATTTATCATATTTGAACAGCATCTGAAGGTTAAACATGTTTGTAAACATTGATTTTCAAAAAGTGCACTGTTGCTATTTCTAATGCTCTAAAACAGCTTTTCCTTGACTGAAAATGCCACTTTTCCCACTTACTGTATGGAGTCATTTCCTTGATACAACGTGACTGGAAAAAGCTCTTGCTTTCATTTTTATCATATTTGAACAGCATCTGACAGTGAAACATGTTTGTAAACATTGATTTTGAAAAACTGCAGTCTTGCTGTTTCTCAAGCTCTAAAACAACTTTTCGCTGCCTGAAAATGACACTTTTGATACTTACTGTATGGAGTCAGTTCCTTGATACAACGTGACTGGAAATAGCTTTTGCCTTCATATTTATCATATTTGAACAGCATCTGACAGTGAAACCTGTTTGTAAACATTGATTTTCAAAAAGTGCACTGTTGCTTTTCTCATGCTCTGAAACAGTTTTACGCTGGCTGAAAATGCCACTTTTGATACTTACTGTATGGAGTCAATTCCTTGTTACAACGTGACTGGAAACAGCTTTTGCCTTCATTTTTATCATATTTGAACAGCATCTGACAGTGAAACATGTTTGTAAACATTGCTTTTGAAAAACTGCAGTCTAGCTGTTTCTCATGCTCTAAAAAAGCTTTTCGCTTGCTGAAAATGCCACTTTTGCCACTCACTGTATGGAGTCAATTCCTTGATACAACGTGACTGGAAACAACTTTTTCCTTCATATTTTTCATATTTGCACAGCATCTGACAGTGAAACATGTTTGTAAACATTGATTTTCCAAAAGTGCACTGTTGCTATTTCTAATGCTCTAAAACAGCTTTTCGCGGCCTGGAAATACCACCTTTCCACTCACTGTATGGAGTCAATTCCTTGATACAACGTGACTGGAAACAGCTTTTGCCTTCATATTTATCATATTTGAACAGCATCTGACAGTGAAACATGTTTGTAAACATTGATTTAGAAATATTGCAGTCTAGCTGTTTCTCATGCTCTAAAACAGCTTTTCGCGGGCTGAAAATGCCACTTTTGTCACTGTGTCCTCTCAACTCCCTTACACAACGTGACTGGAAACAGCTTTTGCCTTCATATTTATCATATTCTAACATCATCTGACAGTGAAACATGTTTGTAAACATTGATTTTCAAAAAGTGCACTGTTGCTGTTTCTCATGCTCTAAAACAGCTTGTCGCGGGCTGAAAGTGCCACTTCACTTTCAGCCCGAGAGGGCCAATTGAGAGGAATTGTGTCCTCTCAATTCCTTGATACAGTGTGACTGGAAACAGCTTTTGCCTTCATATTTATCATATTTGAACAGCATCTGACAGTGAAACATGTTTGTAAACATTGATTTTCAAAAAGTGCACTGTAGTGATGGGACAAATGAACTGAAGCCTCGAGGCGTGACTCGAGAAAAAGTGGGCGTGTCAGATGAAGCCTTGCTGCGAGGCTTGCGTCGCGTCCGAGTAAATCACGTGAACGATGACAAACGAGGCCTTGGTTTGCTCGGGTCACGTCATTGGTTCATTCAAAGTATCGGTTCCTCATATAAGCGCTTCAAATCTTGCGGCACACTGTGGGTTGTGTCGCCGTTTGGAGAGAGTTGTCAGGTGGTTTGTGAGATAGTGAGATAGTGAGTTAGCGATTTAGTGAGTGAGTCAGATTAAAAAATAGAGGTAGCAGGAGAATAGTTGGAGAAGATAGCAGGAGAATAGTTGGAGAAGTTAGCAGGAGAATAGTTGTAGAAGTAGAGAGGTAGTGGTTTAGGAGTAGAGGCAGTTAGATTATTTCCCCTATTTTAGGGTTTTGACGTGAGCTATTCCATATATATACTTTTCTTTTACACCTGCTTGTGAGTTAGGTGAAATCATGGGTGTTTATGTGTATGCATGTGTGTCAGTTATTAAGTTTGTCAGTGATTTCACTCCTCTCTTTGGTGTGTGCACTTTATTCTGCAGTCACAAACTTCTCTACACCACCTTCCATGTCAAGAACTCACTGGGAACCCACAGTTTTACAGCAGGGCCTGCAAAGCCTGATGTTCCGTGACATATGGTCTTAAAGATAATATATGACAATATATTATATATTATCTTAAGTATATGCTTTTTTTAGGAAAGTGTGTACAACATGGTGGTATTTTATGCTTCATGAATTGAGATTTGTTGCATTTGTTTTCATGTTTGCATTTTTTTTCCCCAAAAAGCCTTGTGTCAGTTGATTATTAACTCACTCACTTTAAAGTGCATTCACATTCCCCCAAGTTCCATTTTTGTTTGTTGTGCTGCAAATCCCCCATTTCACAGATGGAACCAGCTAGAAAGAGGAAGTCCTCACCTATGTGGGAGCATTTTGAGCTAATTGCTCATAATAAGGTTTGTTTTTTGTGGGAAGTTCTTGGAATCTAGCGATTATTCTATACTTGCCATAGAGTGAACTATCAGTCACAATATGTATGATTTTATTAAAGGTGAGGTGCTTGGTATGTGACAAAGAGCTCACATACAGCAATAATACTTCCTCCATGATCCGCCATTATAGAGCCATGCATGAGCATGTCCAGGCTGCCAACAGGCCAGACACAAGCCAAAGTAACAAGAACTATTTATTGCATATTTACAATATCTGGTGTTTGGCTCCTCCTATAAGGCAGCATTAAATGTTACAGATTCCAGAAAAGTGCTGGTGGATGAGGCTCTGGTCGGCATGGTCATAAAGGACTCTCAGCCTTTCTCAATTGTGGAGGATGTGGGATTCAGGGAGCTGGTTCATGCACTGGATCCCAACTATGTGCTCCCAAGCAGAAAGGTGTGTGAACAGAGGCAAATATGTCATTTTTATTTAACGAATTATAATAACA
This sequence comes from Dascyllus trimaculatus, assembly GCA_024666655.1. Lineage (NCBI taxonomy): Eukaryota > Metazoa > Chordata > Actinopteri > Pomacentridae > Dascyllus > Dascyllus trimaculatus. The sequence goes on from JAMOIN010001706.1 coordinate 48,988, forward strand.
ACTCTGCTTTTCACATTCAGGCTCTGCAGTCAATGGTGGAGATTAGGTACCGGGAGGCCAAAGACAAGGCCAAGGAGCAGGTCAAGAAGGCTGCAGCCGTCAGCCTAACATCTGACATGTGGACATCCATTAATATGGATGCCTATCTGGCGGTGACGTGTCACTACGTCAATGACGAAGACCAGCTCTGCACTTCCTTGCTGGGAGTGCATCACTTCCCGAAGGCCCATACAGCTGAGAACCTGGCTGCAGGGCATGCACAGCTGATGGAGGAGTGGGGCATCACTGATAAAGTGAAATGCCTGGTCACTGATGGAGCTGCAAACATGAATGCGTGTGTCAGACAGCTTAACATTAGACACACCGTGTGCATTGCGCACACAATTAATTTACTTGTGCGCAAGTCATTTGATGATGTGCCTGGACTAAATGACTTGCGCCAGAAATGCAGACGGTTGGTGACCCTCTTTAGATCAAGTACGTCAGCAAAAGAAAGGCTTGTTCAGGTGCAAGAACAAATGGGGAGGCAGCCTTACAGAATGATAAATGAGGTAGAAACGAGATGGAATAGCACTTTCCATATGATGGAGAGGCTATATGAGCTAAGAGAGCCAGTGGGAGCAGCCTTAGCCTTCCTAAAAATGGACGTTTCACCTCCAACAGCTTCTGAATATGAAACAATAAAGGATGTGCTTAATGTTCTTGAGCCCTTCAATCAAGCAACTGTTGAAGTTTCAAGCGAGAGGAGGGTGTCTCGATCAAAGGTGATACCACTAATGAAAATGCTTCATCATACAGTCTCCTGCAGAATCCAGACCCTGACCACTGCAAGGCAGCTGGGGGCCAACCTCATCCGACGCCTTCAGGAACACATCTATAATTTATAGTCAGTCAGTGCTCTCACGCTGCCTACCTTGTTAGATCCGAGATTTAAAAAACTGGGATTTCTAAGTCTTGCAAAAACACAAGAGGCAATAAATCGCCTGAAAAATGAATGCATTAGCATGATTAGGAGAGAGTCTCCCCCCTCCCACCTACAAGCCGTCCCCGTGGATCCGCCAGCCAATAATGGTGAGTAACCTGATCATCGTATTCTCGATTATGATGTTGGTGTTGTGACTCTGAATGACTTAACCAACCTTTTCACCCCTTGTGCTACTGTTATTAGGTGAGCTTTGGCAGCTCCTGGACACGTCAATCAGCACCAGCAGGAGCAGCTCGAGCACCACCGCTGATGCTACAATCAAACTGGATCGCTACCTGGCAGAGGCCAACATCTTACGGAATGAGGATCCACTCGTGTATTGGAAGAACAGTAGAACGCAGTATCCACATTTGTACAAGCTTGCAACAGCCTGGCTATCAGCGCCAGCATCCTCTGTACCCTGTGAGAGGGTGTTTTCAAAAGCAGGCGAAATTTTGTGCAAACGAAGAAATCGCCTGAATCCTTGTACACTGGAAAAAGGCCCTATTGTTCCTGCTCTGTTTGGCGGTTTCTTTCCTTCTTTCTTTATTAGGGCCCGAAGCACTACAGTGTGTAGGACCCTATTGTTCCTCTAGTTTTTCTTACGCCAAATTGAACCTCAATTTGACCCCCTAAACATGCTCAAAAACTCACCAAATTTTGCACACACATTAGGACTGGCGAAAGATTTGATATTTTGGGGGAATTACACATATGAATGGCAAAATGACTCAATAGCGCCACCTTAAAAATTGGGCTTTAGTGGAGTTAATACGGCTAGTTTCACGTACAGCTATAAAATTTGGTACACAGGTACAGTAGCCCGAGACAAAAACATTCCTGCTTTTGAAATTTTGAAAAAGCTCCACGGCGCCCCCTAGAAAACGTGGTGCGCAGGCATTGGAATTTAACGAACTCCTCCTAGGATTTTTATCCGGTCTTCACCAAATTCGCTGTGTGGCATCTAAACCCCTCCAGGATGAAAAGTTATTAAAATCTTGTGGCTGCGTCACACGGTGTGGGCATGGCATGGCGGCCATTTTGAACAAAAAAGCTTAACATTGTACTAGAGACATGTCTTTATCAAAGAAAACACCCAAATTCCGAACACTTGATTTAGCAGACTGCCCTAAGTCACCAAGGTACTGTTTGATCCCTGGAATTAAAACATCAGGGGCGACAATAAGTGTTTCAGTTTTGTCTGAATTAAGCTGAAGTGAATTTTCACTAAGCCATTGTTTAATTCCTACCAAACAATGGAAGAAGGAATCGAGCTTCTTTATCTCGGCCGGCTTAAAGGAGCAATAGAGCTGGATGTCATCGGCATACAAGTGGTAAGACACATCCCTGAAACTTTGGATGATCTTACCCAGGGGGATCAAGTACAGTAAAAATAGAATAGGGCCCAGGACGGAGCCTTGAGGCACCCTGCACAATAGATCAACAGACTCTGACTTTATCTGGTTTGCTGACACACAAAAGCTACGTCCAGAAAAGTATGATGTAAACCACTGGAGAACCAACCCCGACAGTCCCAGTCAAATGCAACAGTGTCAAATGTTGAGGACAGATCCAGGAGAACTAGCACGGTGCAATTACCTGAATCGGCGGACATCATTATGTCACTGGATACTTTCATTTGGGCTGTTTCCGTGGAGTGGTGTTTACGGAAGCCAGATTGAAACTTGTCAAACACGTTATGGTGATCAAGGTAGGATGACAGCTGATTGCAGACCACCTTCTCAAGGATCTTTGACGAAAATGGCAGCTTAGAGATGGGCCTAAAGCTATTTCGGTCTGCCGGATCTAAACCTGCTTTTTTCAGTAATGGTTCCACAATGGCGTGCTTAAAAGCATTTGGAAACACACCTGATGACAAAGAGAGATTTATCATTTCGGTAACCCAGGGACCGACAACCTCCAGTACCTCTAAAAACAGTCTACAGGGGAGGACATCAGAGGAGCAAGATGAATGTTTCATCTTGGCAACTAGTGCCAAAACATCGGCGAGAGTCACAGACTCAAAAGTAGACCACATACTGGAGACAGGCTCAATAGCAACAGAGGAACCACACTGAGGGGGTGGCATATTATCCTTGAGCTTCTTGATTTTATCAGTGAAAAAATTCAAGAAGGCTTGAATATCGGCTTCTGTAAAAACAGGAGTTACAGGAGCAGCAGGGCAAACAAAAGAATTGATTGTGTCGAACAACACTTTAGGGTTTTTCTTATTCACTGCCACCAGTTGGCGAATGTAGTCAGACCTGGCGCTCTCAACCATTTCATTGTATGATGACATAAGATCCCTGAGATGAAGCCTGTGTACCTCAAGATTAGTGGATTTCCACAGGCATTCAGTCTTTCGACAGAGTCTCTTAAAGTTTAAAATGGGCTCATTGATCCAAGGGCATACTTTCCTCTGTGCAGTCAGGTTGGTTTTAACAGGGGCCACTTGATCCAAGATCATTACACAGTGGTCATCAAAACTCTGAATAAAGTCATCAACATTAGAGCAATTCATTAAAAGAAGAGGATCAAACAAAACAGAGAACCTTTCTGCTGTTTTAGCAGTAATAATGCGCCTCTGAGACCTTACTTCTGAAGGTTTGGGCTCGGGATTAAAAAACAAATCACAAGAAACAAGACAATGATCACTCATGTGGACATCATTCACAGATACGTTTAAAATGTCCAGGCCAAGTGCAAAAACTAGGTCTAAAATGTGGCCTTTTCGGTGGGTGGGCTTTGAAACATGTTGCACAAAGTTAAAAGCTTCAGCCAGTGTTAGAAGTTCCATTGCATAGGATGAATGGGTGTTGTCAACATGAAGGTTAAAATCTCCAAGGATTAAGACAGATTCCAACTTTATAATAGAGGATAAAAAGTCACTAAAGTCCTTTAAAAAGGCAGCGGCAGAGCCAGGAGGACGGTAGACCACAACACAGTGGAAAGGGTGCAAGGTGCCTACTTTGACCATCTGTGATTCAAAAGAAGTGTATTCCTGTGAAGGAATCACTTTACAAACATAATCTTCCTTATGGACAAATGCCAGCCCCCCTCCACCTCGACGGGGGTGGGGCTTCCCAAAAGCGGCAAATCCAGGAGGGCAAAGCTCGTTTCAATGAATAAACTCCTCTTCTTTCTGCCAAGTCTCCGTAACACACATTATATCCAAGTTTTCCCTTGAAATTAGATCATTCAGGGCAAAGGATTTATTGCCAATTGAACAAGCATTCAATAGACCAAGGTGGATCATGGAAGACGTCACGGAGGTAGTGTCCGCGGTGTGCAGCGCGATTGGATGAAGGCAGCGGTCACGTGGGCACCGTGCTGACAGAAACACGGAAGTGCGTTGCTCCGATGAACGTCCACGACCAGAACTCCAGCGCTGAACAGGGTCCAGGGCAGCCGTGGCCCGAGAAAACAGCGGCGCAGATACGCTGTCACACACATCGGGGAGCAGGATATGGCGGAGACACCGAACGCGTCCCCCGCAGCGCGCAGTGGCCGAGCCCAGGCGAGCAGCCTCACGCCTTCGCTTTACCTGGACATCGGCCCGCGATCCTCTCTTCTTCCTCGATCTCCTGCGGACCTTGCCGGACGCCCGGACCAGCAGCAAATATTCCAGTGAGTCTGATTTAATCGTCAAGGGAGGAGGAAACGCCTGTTTGTACCAACCCTGTGTATCAAACAGGCTCTCCATAGTCTCTTTGATACGAAACAGTGAGTCACGATCATAAGTTTGTAAAGCCAAGACACATCCATTAGTTAGTAGGGCTGATATGATCAGGTATACAGTAAAAATTTACACAAGAGCCGAGCTGAGGCACCGCCAGTCACAGGCGCCATCTTGTCCCATCTTCACCAAATTCGCTGTGTGGCATTTAGACCCCGCCAGGATGAAAAGTTATTAAAATCTTGTGGCTGCGTCACACGGTGTGGGCGTGGCATGGCGGCCATTTTGAACAAAAAAGCTTAACATTGTACAATGGAACACGTTGTGCGCAGGCATTGGAATTTAACGAACTCCTCCCAGGATTTTTGTCCCATCTTCACCAAACTCGCTGTGTGGCATCTAGACCCCTCCAGGATGAAAAGCTATTAAAATCTCGTGGATATGTCACATGGTGTGGGCGTGGCATGGCGGCCATTTTGAACAAAAAATCTCAATGGTGCCCCCTGGAAAACGCTGTGCGCAGGCATTGGAATTTAACGAACTCCTCCCAGGATTTTTGTCCCATCTTCACCAAATTCGCTGTGTGGCATCTAGACCCCTCCAGGATGAAAAGGCATCAAAATCTTGTGGCTGCGTCATGGCGGCCATTTTGAACAAAATCGCCATGTGGAACGTAATGGGTTTTGGAGGTGAAGGGATCCACGTAGTCACCAAATCCACACAAATCCTCATTAATCTCAAGACCTAATATTTAGTATAAAATTCAGGAATGGACATGGTGAAACGGCTTCGCAGCGCCCCCTACAAATATTCAAATACTCATATAAAATCACTGCTTTATCCTACAAACATGAAGTTTGGTACATACATATAGTATCCCCAGACCAACAGATTTGCACAGTCAAAATTCCAGTCGGCTCTACGGCGCCCCCTAGACAAGGTCGTGTTAAGAGGAGTGCGGTGAGGAGCGAAGGCCCGTCCGACGCTGCTTGCAGCTTTAATTAGGGCCCGAGCACCAACGGTGCGTAGGACCCTATTGCATTTGTATTCGTTTTTATTATTAGGGCCTGAAGCACTACAGTGCGTAGGACCCTATTGTTCCTGTAGTGTTTCTTTGGCGGTTGGTTTGGCGGTTGGTTTGGCGGTTTCTTTTTCTTACGCCACTTTGAACCTCAATTTGACCCCCTAAACATGCTCAAAAACTCACCAAATTTGGCACACACATCAAGACTGGTGAAAAATTTAATATTTTGGGGGAATTACACATATGAATGGCAAAATGACTCAATAGCGCCACCTAGAAAATTGGGCTTTAGTGGAGTTAATACGGCTAGTTTCACGTAAACTCATGAAATTTGGTACACATGTAAAGTAGCCCAAGACAAAAAAATTCCTGCTGTTGAAATTTCAAAAAAAGCTCAACAGCGCCCCCTACAGCATGTGGTGAACAGGCATTGGAATTTAACGAACTCCTCCCAGGATTTTTATCCGATCTTCACCAAATTCGCTGTGTGGCATCTAGACCCCTCCAGGATGAAAAGTTATTAAAATCTTGTGCCTGCGTCATACGGTGTGGGCGTGGCATGGCGGCCATTTTGAACAAAAAAGCTAAACAGCGCCAACTAGAACACGTGGTGCGCAGGCATTGGAATTTAACAAACTCCTCCCAGGATTTTTATCCGATCTTCACCAAATTCGCTGTGTGGCATCTGCACCCCTCAAGGATGACAAGTTATTAAAATCTCGTGGATACGTCACAAGGTGTGGGCGTGGCATGGCGGCCATTTTGAACAAAAAAGCTTAACCTCGCCCACTTCAACACGTGGTGCGCAGGCATTGGAATTTAACGAACTCCTCCCAGGATTTTTGGCCGATCTTCACCAAATTGGCTCTGTGGCATTTAGACCCCTCCAGGATGAAAAGTTATTAAAATCTTGTGGCTGCGTCACACGGTGTGGGCGTGGCATGGCGGCCATTTTGAACAAAATTGCCATGTGGAACGAAATGGGTTTTGGAGGTGAAGGGATCCATGTAAAATCACCAAATCCACACAAATCCTCACTAATCTCAAGACCTAATATTTAATATACAATTCAGGAATGGACGTGGTCAAACGGCTCCACAGCGCCCCCTAGAAATATTCAAATAGTCATATAAAATCACTGCTTTATCCTACAAACATAAAATTTGGTACATACATATAGTATCCCAAGTCCAACAGATTTGCACAGTCGAAATTCTAATCGGCTCTACGGCGCCCCCTAGACAAGGTCGTGTGGAGAGGAGTGCGGTGAGGAGCGAGGGCCCGTCTGACGCTGCTTGCAGCTTTAATTATTATTAGGGCCCGAAGCACTACAGTGCGTAGGACCCTATTGTTCCTGTAGTGTTTCTTTGGCGGTTTATTTTTCTTACGCCAATTTGAACCCCAATTTGACCCCCTAAACATGCTCAAAAACTCACCAAATTTGGCACACTCATCAGGACTGGTGGAAAATTTGATATTTTGGGGGAATTACACATATGAATGGCAAAATGACTCAATAACGCCACCTAGAAAATTGTGGTTTAGTGGAGTTAATACGGCTAGTTTCACGTAAACTCATGAAATTTGGTACACATGTACAGTAGCCCAAGACAAAAAAATTCCTGCTGTTGAAATTTCAAAAAAGGCTCAATAGCGCCCCCTAGAGCACGTGGTGTACAGGCATTGGAATTTAACGAACTCCTCCCAGGATTTTTGTCCGATCTTCACCAAATTCGCTGTGTGGCATCTAGACCCATCCAGGATGAAAAGTTATCAAAATCTTGTGGACACGTCACACGGTGTGGGCGTGGCATGGCGGCCATTTTGAACAAAAAGCTTAAGATTGTACAATGGAACACGTGCACAGGCATTGGAAATTAACGAACTCCTCCCAGGATTTTTGTTCGATCATCACCAAATTAGCTGTGTAGCATCTAGACCCCTCCAGGATGAAAAGTTAGTAAAATCTTGTGGCTGCGTCACACGGTGTGGGCGTGGCATGGCGGCCATTTTGAACAAAATCGCCATGTGGAACGAAATGGGTTTTGGAGGTGAAGTGATACATGTAAAATCATCAAATCCACACAAAACCTCATTAATCTCAACACCTAATATTTAATATACAATTCAGAAATGGGCGTGGTCAAACGGCTCCACAGCGCCCCCTACAAATATTCAAATACTCATAAAAAATCATTGCTTTATCCTACAAACATGAAATTTGGTACACACATATAGTATCCCAAGACCAACAGATTTGCACAGTCAAAATTCTAATCGGCTCTACGGCGCCCCCTAGACAAGTTTGTGTGGAGAGGAGCATGATCAGGAGCGAGGGGCCGTTCGACGCTGCTTGCAGCTTTAATTATTAGGGCCCGAGCACCAACGGTGCGTAGGACCCTATTGCATTTGTATTCGTTTTTATTATTATTATTAGGGCCCGAGCACCAACGGTGCGTAGGACCCTATTGCATTTGTATTCGTTTTTATTATTATTATTAGGGCCCGAGCACCAACGGTGCGTAGGACCCTATTGGATCCCTACTGGTTATTAGGGCCCGAGCACCAACGGTGCGTAGGACCCTATTGGATCCCTACTGGTTATTATTTTTCTTTTTCTTCGGCTTTTAAAATTGCATTTTTGAGGGCCTAGACACGCTCAAAAACTCATGAAAATTTGCAAACACATCAGGACTGGCGAAAAGTTTGATATTTCATGGGAGTTTCACATGTGTGTGGCAAGATGGCTCTATAGCGCCACCTTGAAAATTGGGTTCTATGGGAGTTAATACGGCTAGTTTCACGTACACCTACCAAATTTGGTACACATGTGCACCAAGACAAGACAAACAAAATTGCCTAATCAATCCATCAGCAAAAGTGTACAGGAAGTCCGCCATTTTGCTTTATATTTCTGATTTTTAGCCATATTCAAGAGCTAAAACAGCACACAGGGTAACTCCAAGACAGCTGAAATTTGGTCAGTATATACAACAGGCCTTCGGGATTAAAAGTTATCAAAACGCTCCGCAAAAGTCTGAGGGCGTGGGCGTGGCGGCCTCCTGAACTTTGATGTTTCGCCATAAAACTTCAAGTGCTGTCTAAATACACTTCACAGGCTCTGATCTGCCTCAAACTTTACACATTTGATCACAGTCCTGCCCTGATCACATCCATATGACAATATCCACCCACAGTCATAGCGCCACCTCCTGGCAACAGGAAAAGAAAATTTTTACATTTTAATGTAGTTTTATTAGCCGGTTGACCGTATTCAACTGAAATGTGGTGACATAAGCCTCAAGACATTGATGATGATTCATGGAGAAAACTGTGACTGGTCGTCAAACGGTGTGTCTGTGGCAGGGTGGCGAACTTCGATGTCTCGCCATGACTACTAAAGTGTTTATATCTCAGCTGTTCATGATCTGATCTGGCCCAAATCTCATGTGCTGGACAACAGTCCACTTCTGAACACATCCACATTTTAAAATTTAGTCATAGTCATAGCGTCACCTCGTGGTAAAAAAGGAAGCTCTAACGAGGACATTTGTCCTTACCACTTGTCCATACTTTGTGATATCATCCTGAAATTTGGCCAGTATATACAACAGGCCTTAAAGATGAGAAGTTATCAAAATCTTCCACAAAAGTCAAAAGGTGTGGCCGTGGCGCCCCTCTGAACTTTGAGTCATATGAAGGGGAAATCGTCTCCTTCTAGGACCCAGAGCACGAGCACTGTGTGTGTGGGTCCCTGCTGATATGCAGGCTCAGAAAAACAGATAAATGGTGCAACGCTGACACCTACTGTTCAAATCGTATAAATGCAGGTCTGTGTCATTGTAGAAAAATCCCTCTGTTTCAATACATTTTAATGTATTATTATTATTTGGTTGACCGTATTCAACTGAAATTTGGTGACATAAGCCTCAAGACGTTGATGATGATTCATGGACAAAACTGTGACTGGTCGTCAAACGGTGTGTCTGTGGCGGGGTGGCGAACTTGATGTCTCGTCATGACAACTAAAATGTTTATATCTCAGCTGTACATGATCCAATCTAGCCCAAATTTCATGTGCTGGACAACAGTCCACTTCTGAACACATCCACATTTTAAAATTTAGTCATAGTCATAGCACCACCGATTGGTAACAGGAACTTAAAGACAGTATATTTGCAGGTATCATTGCTTCAAACTTTGCAATATATGCAATATATATATAAAGCTGACGTGCAAAAGCTCATGTCTCTCCCAAAAACTTTCACTCATGTTTCAAAACTAAATTTCTTTCTCATATAAATAGTCAGTGCCACCAAAAATGCACTGACTATTCTCAATTGCTTTGGCTCATTTCTTGAAACAGACCAGACGTTCTCAACACTCTTGGTGCTTTGCCAAAATAACCTGGATGGTTCAGCACAACACCATGGTTCACCTGCAAAAGCTCATATCTCTCCCAAAACAGTTCACACGACTGGTCAAAACTAAATTCTATTGTCATATAAATAGGCAGTGCCTCCAAAATTCATCGTCCCTTTGGCATTGTGTGAGCACTCTTATAAATGTCTATTCATATAATGGTTTTTGTCATTTGAAAACAAAATAGCATTTTGAGAAGTAATAACATCATTTTGAATGTAAAGTTTCAATTGAAGGAGAATTGAGGGCTTTTGCTCATTGTGTTTGTGTGTTTTCTGATTTGTGTGCAGAGTTCTGAAATATGAGGCATGCTTTCAGAAAATGTGTGTAAACAATCGAGAAAACTGTACAGACACACATAAAGTTACTTTCATACATCAGAGTAAAAAGAAAATCTATACAGCATAACATACTGTAATACAAACACATAAAAAACGAGGAACATTATATGGAGCCTACAGTGCTGTAAATAAAGCTGTCCTCACCGTCCCTCTCCTGGCCACCGTATGTTCATGACTAATCCTGACAACTGAACAGACTATTGTGCATGTGATGACTTACACAATGAAATGATGCTGACATGTTTTGGAGTGAACGACCATCAGACTGAGAAGTCAACAATCAGTTTAGATCAACAAGATCTATTAACTTGGATATTGTGCTAAATGAAGGCTACCTGTACTGAATCATTTGCAAAGATGTACTGAGACATCGAGACAAGTACTAAGATGTTTGCAATTTGATGAAATGAAGGAGAAATGCCAGTCTGTTGTGAACAATTGCCAAGTAGTTTGGAGGTTTGTCCATGTTGTTTTGAGAATTTAATTTCAGTTTCGAGAAATGAGCCAAACCTATGGAGAAAAACTGTACAAACAACGATATATCAAATATGTATTTCAACTAGTTTAATTATACATTCGTCAATATTCATATCATCACCGATTGTAGCTAGAAAAGCACCCAGAGAGCACAGACCTCCGCCAAGGAGCTTCAGTCCACCCCAACACAATCTCCCAACGACAAAGTATACTTAAAAAACACTCAACATCTTTGTCCTATATATGTGCACATATATGCACTGTCCTACCACAAGGTGGCACTGCAGGGCTTTCTAACACTCCCAATGTTAAATATCTTTTAAAAAATTCCTGGATCCAGACAATTCATGAAAAAAATATATAGTAGCCTCCTGAGACCGTGCGTTCACATGCGTGGACATGGTATTTTGGCTTCCCCGCACCATAAGTTGAAGTTGAGATTGTTAAT
>JAMOIN010000541.1:0-22643 GCA_024666655.1 Dascyllus trimaculatus
CTCTCTGCGTCGGGCCAGTCTGTGGGTTACACTGTAATTGCCTCTCCGTGTCTGACAGTCATTTGAGGAGAGGAGCTTGTTACACTGCAACCACTCACTGTTCTCTCCTTCTAGTTTTCTGCCTTTCTTCATGTCTTTGTCCCCAGCTAGCCGTCTGTGAAGGAAACTGTTGTGTTTTTTTGATGATGTCAAATAGCAAATTGGCATTTTTCTGCTTGCACTCTTATTTCTCTGTCTGTCTGTAGCTACTTAAATCCCTGCAATTTCTTATTTTATCGTCTGGGGAAAATTGGTGTTTTTCAGAACAAACCCAGCAACAAACCAGCTTTTTATATTGTCTCGCTTCATTTCACTCAGTTATCATTTCATCATTCTATTGTTCTATCTAATGGGTCCTATCTGCTCTGTCTATCTGGTAATTTCACCCCCATGTGTTCCCATACATACTGTATAACCGGTGCTTCTTCAACATCATGCTGCATGTCATGGAGGGGAAACCATTACACCGCTACACCAGCTGTCCCTCCAACTCAGCTGCTGTTATTAGGAGCTGATTAAGCCGCATTCAGAAGCAGTTGGAACACAGTCAGTTGTAAGCCGAGGCTTTGATGTAGGCGCAGTAGTTGCACCTTGTGCCATCTGACTTTTATGTTAGGTTTAAAGCAACTTCTTCAGCCCGGTGAATCTCTGCCAACATTTCATAACTGCACTGGTGTTCACAGAAAATACTTTACTCTTAAAACTGCAAATTGTGGTTTGAATAACCTAAATGTTGGACAAACATTTCTTGCAGGCCACATTGGACAAGATTACCATGGCAAGGTAATGATGCAACGTTGCATCAGCTGTTACTTTCAGCTATATAGGCGTGCTCTGCAGGAGTTGCAGTAAATCCTTGCTTGTGTCAGGATGGCACCTGGTGAACTTTCCATTTTTTTGTTTGTTTTATATTTAAAATGATAAGTTTGAGCAACTAAAAGGGCTTTTGAAAATATTCCAACCAAACGGTGCCTCTAAAAAGTATTCACCCACTCAGAAGTTTTCACATTTTTGAACTGTGGTCAATGTAATTTGGCAAAGAGAAAGCCACTGTTCTAAAAAGTTCTTGATAAATCCCAACTAGAGTTCCTCAAAAGGCTTGCGGGAGACTCTGAAGTCAACTGGAAGACAGTTCTTTGGTCAGATGGGACCAACATTGAGTTTTTGACCATCAGGCTACATGCTAAGTTTGACCAGACACCACACACTGCACATCATCACAAACACACCGTCCCCACCAAAAAGCACGGTGGTGGCAGCATCATGATCTGAAGCATGGTGGTGGTAGCATCATGATGTGAAGCATGGTGGTGGCAGCATCATGATCTGAAACATGGTGGTGGCAGCATCATGATGTGAAGCACGGTGGCGGTAGTATCATGATGTGAAGCACGGTGGTGGCAGCATCATTATGTGAAACATGGTGATGGTTTGATTAATTGGCATTACTTTGCTGGAATCTGTTTTCACTTTGACATGAAAGAGCCTTCTTCAAGTAAATTCTTGTCAACAAAGTCAAATTATACGACCATGATTCAATGCTGGAATACAATCAAAGGAGAAGACTTCCAAGGAGGGTGAAAATACTTGTACTGTAAATGTTGTGTGTAGCAAAATACGATATGATGATAGTCATTAATGTAACATACTGCTGCCAAAAAAGGTTAGAAATGTGAAATTCCAAGGTGTTGCACTTTCTTTGAACAGCATTGCATGTCTACATTGAAATAGTCTGAACAGTAGTTTACCAGCATGAGCTCTGAGCTAATTATGCCCTCAATAAATATGTTCTTTAAGCTTTAGTATAGCAACATTTGGTCATTAGCACTAAACACAAAGTACTGTTGAAGTTGATGGAAGTAACAGTAAGGTTTTGAAAGTTATTTACCCTCTAATTTCCAGTTTTAATTAGGTGGAAGTATAAAAAATGTCCATTCTTGCTGAAGTTATTCAGATATCACTCCGGCCTGGTGATAAGGAGAAGGAGACTTATTGTGTTTCAAAGTTCTCCCAAGGGTTTCTTATCCATAGAGCTCAAGGTTGTTCAGATGTTATTCACTAAATTTGGGGAAAATGTTCAATGACAGTGCATTTGTAGAAGTAAAAAGTGTTTTTAGTTGGGGAGATGGTTGGCTACTTCAGCTGTTATATAAACTACGGTTACATATGCAGAACAATGGAGTGAGATTAACCAGGATATCACAGTAAACTGTGGATATGTCGGGCCTATGTAGAGGATCTATCTGCTACCTATTCATCTCCTTTTACACATGCATATCTCCATTAAAGATGGAAGCAGTCACCCAGCAGAAAATACCAGTAAGCCTCTGTGAAGCTCCTTTCTCTATATTTTCTCTCTCGTTCCCATGACTTTCTCAGATCCAGCCTCATCAGAATGAGTTGCCGTCTAGTCTGAAGATTTGAAACAAGAGCGGAGCATTAGATTAGGTTTGTCTGATATAAAATTCCCTCTAAAGTGATGGCTGCGCCGAGCATCTCTTTTCTCCGGCTGCTTTTCAGAAGAGTCGGCGTCATTTTGTCTGGTATTCTCCAAGTCGTTTGAGGAGACAAAATGCTCCTTGGTGCGTTAACAGGCCCTCTGATGTTTGGTTCCCTCTGCTGCACTCGCTGCTCGGCACTGAGCACACACTTTGTGCTTTCTTTCCCTCCGGGTATGAGTGTGTGTGTGTGTGTGTGTGGAAAAAAGTTATGATGCTACCAGTGTGTTTGTACACTGAACATCTAAACCAACAAAAAAATGGCAGTGCTAGTTATTTCTTTTCACATGCAAGGGCCGTACTTTAGCTTAATTACAAATAAGCCTGCATATGCTGTTTGTTAATGCTATTTCCATGAAACATTGATAAATCTGTCAAAAAATATCAGCTTTAAAAGGAAATTTGAAGTAAAGGACTCTAGCAATTTTAGAAAATGTTCAGTTAAAGTCAAAGCCAAACAGCAGATTGTCCCCTGAGGTGCCTGATGCTAAGCTGTTAGCATGTATCATATTAAAAAGAATCACTTAATAGTTTATTTCCAAAGCGTTATGCATGATTGAACTAACAAATTTAATACTGAAGTGACCAGAAAGTCGGGTTTGTCAGCCGGAAAGAGCGATGTCTGTTATTTCAGTCCATCTGGGAAGAAGTTTTTTGGAGCAAGCCTCAGCTGGCCCGTTACCTTGGTAACCAGATGGACCTCAGCTCCTTCGATTTCTGCACAGGGAAGATGCTGCTGAGCAAGCTGCACAAGAACCGTCAGCGGCTGCGGTCCGACAAAAACAACAACCAGAACAAAGGTGCACCTGACTTGAACACGTCGCTCCCAGTCAGACAGATGGCCTCCATCTTTAAGCAGCCTGTTACTAAGGTTACCAACCATCCCGACAACAAAGTGAAGACAGATCCTCAGGAAGCCGTCGACCAGCCCAGACAGCTGTTCTGGGAGAAGAAACTCAGTGGTCTCAATGTTTATGATGCTGCATTTAGACCGGGGTGGCCAACCATGGTTCTCCAGGGCCACCATCCAGCATGTTCTAGATGTTTCCCTCTTCCAACACACCGGATTCCAATGATCAGCTCATCATCAAGCTCTGCAGAAGCCTGATAACGATCCTGATCATTTCAGTCAGGTGTGTTGGAAGAGGGAAACATCTAAAACATACTGGATAGTGGCCCTCGAGGACCAGGACTGGCCACCCCTGGTCTAGACCCGATACTTTGGGCTTCTCAAATGTTCCCATTCAGCAGCAAAACTGTATAAATGCGAATCAATGATCTTAATACTCTCCATTAGAATCTTGACATCTTCAGTTTAAGTAAAGAATTGTCAATGCATCTATATAAAATCAACGTCGTTCTTCCTCACTTTGCTCCCCCCGTCTTCTCTTTTGTCACTTCCTTCCCTCCCAAACACCAGGTTTATATTTAATGCCAGACCTCCCGCTTCCTGTTTCTGCATTCTGCAGGCACAGATTCAAGTGTAGATGCGAGCAGATGCACACAGACAAAGCAGTGCACACAGGAGAGCTCCCGCTAGAGGAGCTTCCTCCTTAAAGTCTCTGCTTGTCTGGGAGCTTTTTGCTTGGATCAAAAATGCATGACACCGGCTGACAACAAAGAGACACAGAAACAGAGGCGGTCTTTACTCCCGTGTTTGTCTTCAGCTTTGGCTTTGTGGAATATTCCGTCTTGTAGCTAATTATTCTACATTTTCAAACGTCACGTCACACTTTATGATCCTGGAGTGACGCCTGCATTAATAATATCGTATGCTAACTGGTGAGCTACATGCAGTATAACTGAAAACGGCTTTAAAATGCACAAATATGAAGCAACATGTCAAAGTTTGGAGTGAAATCTGCTCCGTCTACTTCACAGCGCTCATTTGTAGGAATCTTGCTGCAGGGAGAGCGAGCTCACGCTTTTGGAGTGTCTTTGTATCGACAGATGGGGCAAGAAGTGGGAGACAGATGGAAAAATCACCTCCAATGTGTTCGTCTCGGCAGTAAAAGCACATATTTAGAAGCAAAACGCATCAGAAACACGTCTGACAGCACGGCTGCTGTGACACAGAGGTTTTGTTTGTTACTGTTTTACTTTGCTGCAGGGTGATCGACGTTCACCACCTTTAATGTGGTTTGTGTGACAACCTGTTGGTGCTCAACTTTGACAAATCGACCCTCGATGAGTGCGAAGAGAAGAAATCAGCGACTGAAATTTGAGAATTATAGAATTATTGATCAGGTGGGAGTAAGAGGAGTGTGTGAAATCCAGACTGTTTGGCTGCATTTTGTTCAAACTGAGAGTTTCATGCTGCACGGCCCGATTCTACTCCACATACTCCTGCTGTTAAACTCCCCATTCTCTCATTCTACTTGTCTTCATGTCACTTTTTTTTTTACCTCCAATTGTTCTCTTTCTTCTGTCTTCTCCATCTCTTAACCTCGACACACTCCCCTGCACACTAACACACACACACACACACCACTGTCTTTCTAAGCCACAATTACCATTGAAGGATTCCCTCCATAGGCTAATAGGCTTCGTTAAGCTTGGCAAGCCTAAGTAAGCACTCTGAAATTAGTGTTGGAGTCAGTCGCACACATCTCCGCCGCACAAAAGGCTTCACTTTCACTTCCCTGACACTGAGTAAGTCTGGCTGCATGTGCCGTGTGATACTGAGCTCCTTAATGGGAGTCCGTGAACTCTGCCCAAAGCCCTGTCGAGGAGCCGCGCTTTCAGACAGCTTGGCTGAATAATAATCATGGCCGCTGTCAGCCTCTAACAATGCAGATAACTACAGAGTGGAGACAATTTGGCTGATTTCCGTGAAACTAATACTATAGCTCCTGTTCGACAAACCGGCAGTTTTACTGTAACTCAATTAGCACGTTATTTACTTTTCTGTCCCTCTGTGGCTCCCATAGAGGTCCTCAGTCTCAGAGTCGGTCGTACTCACATTTACACATCAGTGAAGTTCAGTGGGATTGTTTGTGATTGATGGACTCGCTCGTGGATTCAGAGTAAATCTGCAAGTTGTCAAGTTGGGGAACAAGTTGTCCAACATGATGTTCATGTCCTGAGGAGAAAATACTGGAGAAAAACAGTGAAAACAGAAAGGATTGTTGGATGTTCAACTTTCCAGTGAACTTCGTCTTGAATTCTACACACTGCTCACAAAAAGTTAGAGGTATTCGGCTTTCAGGTGAGATTTCAGGATGAACCTAAAATGCACTGTAACGTTTACATGTGAACTTAACGTGACCTTCTCTAAACTTCTGAATGCACTCGTCCAACAACTCAGTGGTTCAGTACTTTCTGCACAACTCTAACAAGGAGCTTAACGGCAAAATTCACAACAGGTGATTGATCCATGAATCGACCAATAAACTTCCTGGTTCAGTTAGAATTGGTATTTAAACAGTCCTCCCCATCATGCTGTTCACATTTTGACATCACACTCCCTCATGCAGGACAATGTTTATTTGGGTGTTTGAGTTTCATCAACACGGATGTTAAAATCCAAAGTTTTCCATCAGAACAGCACATTACAGAAGCCCTAAGCGGCCATGGTCCAACTTAATTTTTTCGCTCTGTTTTCTCGTGATAACGACAAAATTATGTTGTTTTCTCGAGAAAACAAAATTGTTTTCTCGTTATAACGACTTAATTTTCCAGTGAGGTACAAAGTGAAACCAACCCTCCAGACCAGAAGGAGCTCTGCCACCGCTGCACACTACCGACTAAGAGTTTGTTAAAGTTGGAAAGATGTTCAGAGATTCAGACTTCCAGCGTCAATAACTCATTAGTGACACATTGTCAAATCATAATCGATGCCTCTTTCCATCGTTGTCAGGTAGACAATGTGCTACAAGCCCAGCTTTATCAACAGTAGCTGTCTTTCAGGCTGCATAAATAACACTGGTGTCTATGAGCAGCCGGCTGGGAGACGAGTGTCCAGGGACCGTCTGCAAATTTCAAAACCGCTGCACCAGCGAAGAGAAACACGACACAAATATTCAGTAACTTCACTCTACTGTACTGTAGTGTCACCAGAATCACTGCAACAAACTCTCAGTCGGTAGTGTGCAGCGGTGGCAGAGCTCCTTCTGGTCTGGAGGGTTGGTTTCGTTTTGTACCTCACTGGAAAATTAAGTCAGATTTTGTTTTCTTGTTATAACGACAAAATTATGTCGTTACAACGAGAAAACGAAGGAGAATGATCTTGTTTTCTCGAGAAAACGTAGCGAAAAAAATTAAGTTGGACCATGACCGCTTAGGGCTTCTGTACCACATAGTACCAATATGATCAATGGTATTCACTTCACCTGTCAGTGGTCAGGATGTTGTGGCTGATCAGTGTAGCTTTGTTACGCCGCGCACAATACATTTCTAAGTTTTCTCACCTCCAAGCCATAGTTGTGCTTTTCCCGTAGAGGTGCAGGACTTGACACTGCAGAGAAAAATGAACCAACAGTGGGTGAAAATGTGACACGAGCAAAAAAAAAAAAAAAACGCCCAAGAATTGTTGGGAGTTCAAAGAAAAGAAAAACACACTGAAGAGTCAGTTATCACTTTGAATGATGGCTTCTACCGTTGTCATTGCAGAGACAGGAGGACGTCAGTTTCTGTGTCTTGTCCTCGGAGCTTTGAGATAAACACAATTCTCTGAGATGTCATTCATTCAGACGGTACAATGCTTTCTCACAAATATGTGTTAAAACATCTTTAATAAGTGACATGTCACAGCGTCTTCAAATGTTTAGTTTCTTTTGCTCTGTCTGAGGGAATTATGCACGTCTGTTTACTGCATGTGACTACTCATAGCTGGGAAAAAAGACTTCTGTGAAATCATGTTGCTCCTATTTCCAGACAATGAACTGACATTTGCTTTGCTGCAAAAACACTTTGCAAAGACGACATGACAATTATTTCCAGGTGTCCGTTTTTGTCTCTTGTTCTGTTTCAATTAATTGGCTTCCTAGGGGGAAGAGAAAAGGGCCTCACTTGACCAGACCTTTCATATCCAGATCAAGTGTCACGAGAGCGTGGAGTCCAAACATCAGACGCTGCTGGCCGTTCAATTACTGCTACTCTGTTAACAGGCTCATTGTGTTGTTGGATGACTGGAGGCTGCAGGGAGACAAAGTGGAAGCCAAGTAGAAACAATTCACTAAACATTCCAGACAGCGGGGCTTCGATTAATTCACTTCACAAAGGCATGTTAACACAAATGATTTTTCATTTTAGATATGAAAATGTTAAAAAGAATCTTCTCTCTGTGTGTAATTTTATTATTATTAAAGTACAGTGGGGATAAACTGAAGGCCCAGTTGTTGAGAAAGTTTCATTTGGATCAGGATGACCTGGATTTGGAAATCCTGCACTTTGCTATCCAGGATAAAACCATCCGTCCTTCTGATTCAGATGGAAAATGGTGTGTTTAATGGGGCTACATCCATACATCCATTTTCTTTCGCTTATCCGGGGTCGGGTCATGGAGGCAGCAGACGAAGCAGGTCGTTCCAGACGTCCTTTGCTCCGGCAACGTTTTCCAGTTCTTCCTGGGGGATCCCGAGGTGTTCCCAGGCCAGATGAGATACATGACCCATCCAGCGGGTTCTGGGTCCTCCCAGGCGGACTTGCTCAGAAAACCTCCAAAGGAAGTCTCCATGAATGCATCCGGATCAGATGTCCAAACCACCTCAACTAGCTTCTTTCGACGCGAAGGAGCAGCGGCTCTACTCTGAGCTCCCTCCAGATGTCCGAGCTTTTCACCCCATCTCTAAGGCTGAGTCCAGACACCCTGCAGAGGAAACTCAATTTGGCTGCTTGTACCTGTGATCTCATTCATTCGGTCACCACCCAGAGCTCACAATGATAGGTGAGGGTTGGAATGTAGATGGACTGGTAGATCGAGAGCTTCGCCTTGCATCTTAGGTTCCTCTTTACTACGACGGTCCGGTCGACAAGATCCCGAGATACTTTAACTCCTTCGCTTGGGGAAACAACTCCTCCCTGGCCTCGGACTTGGAGGTGCCGATCCGTCAGTAGGGGCTACATATTTCATTTAATTATTCTTGAAGAGGCAGAAAACAGCACAATACGACAAGACAAACATGCTCTTATATTGAGACTTCTCATATATTCAACAGTCAGTAGAGTGATCGCTCTGCTGTTTGGCCACTCTGAGGGCGTCGCAGCAACGGAGCGTCACAACATTGTTAGATATTCCACAGAGAAGAGTTCTGAAATCAGAGCAAGCATCACTCTCCATATTCTCTTCAACACTGCCTACGAGTCATAATCCCTTTTTCTATACTTTCCTTTCTCCGTTTTATTTAATTATCTTTCGCAGTTATGCCTCTTTTGTAAAGCGTCTTGAAAGGCCCTGTAACTATTGTCGTTGTTACCTCATCTTTACTTCGTTATCTTCAGCTTCCTCTCCTGCAATTGGCTTCCACTTCCATTTTCCCCCTTCATTCCTTAACCCCCTCCCCTCCATGTCTGTCCTCGCCTCCCCTCTCGCTTCTCAACTGCCTTTGGTGGTTTTCAGAGGCCAGTCAGCAGAAACACTGACTCCACTTTGACTTCATTACATCCAATTAGGAGCCTTGTCCTTCAGTAGAGTTCAGAGTGATGCTGCAGCGTGGGACCGAGGGGGGATTCACATTTAATCCTTTTATTACTTGCTTCTTTATAGACCTTTTTTGGCCACTTTTTGCTTCTCAAGTTGCTTTATTTTTGTTATTTCTGCCAAATCAACGTCTTAAATAGCTGTGAAATTCAATTTACTGCAGTTCGCTTCATGCAGCAACCTCTCAGCAGCTGACATGAACCTGTGGTCCTTTTGTAATCTATTATTCAAGTGTATTATTATTAAGAATACGTGTATAAAATTTTAAAAAAGGTTGATTTACAAGTAGTATAACATCAATTTATGCTGTCAGTGTGTCTGTATTTATGTTACATCTTGATCTTTTCATCAATTTTTCTAATTATTTGACTTTAAAAGACACTGGAAGGATATTTTTTGAAAGCTGTCCATTCGTCTCCATGAAACCAAACACTACAACTGTTCTAACACGACCTGTCAGATGAATTTTCTATACCTGACTGCTGTTCCTCAGTGGCTTTCAGCGATATTTATTCAATCATGCGCTCATTTTTTACATTTCAGGTCAAATTATTCGTGTTTATCATACTTCAGCATGTTTTACAGTTTAAAAAACACCAAAAACCTTGAATTTTTTTCAGTTTAATGACATAAACCCAACTATGGCCGTGATTATTACCTTGTGTATTCAGCATAAATATGAGAGTAAACTAAACCATAGGCTGTTCATAGAGAGGCCCTCTGTTAAGTAAAGGCAGCCACGCCCTTAATTATGGATAACTTTAAGCCCTGATACGATTTAAACGGGGGACTTATGTAAAAATTCACCCTTGCACAGTTGTCATGGATGCGTAGATTAGCTTTTCAGACCTAAACCGGTTTTTGTTCTGCAGTATAGACATGTTTATTTATGTAGTAAAGTTAAGCATTTTAACATGAGGCTCTATGGGAGTCGACTCACTTTTGAAACCAGCCTCAAGTGGCCATTCTGGGAACTGCAGTTTTTTTTTTTTTTTGCTGGCTTGCTGCTCGATAAAAACAAGAAACTTGTGGCTACTTAGGCAACAAGCTGTGCTGAGGATGTTTGTGTAGAGTTTTTAATTACTATCAAAATCAGATCAGGACCTCAACTTTCGGCTTAATTTACCTGCTCAGTTCATCTGGCATGCATTATGTTTTAGACCTATGTATAGGTAGTGCTTTAAGCTCCACTCTTCTATTTAAAATATTAATAATAATGATGAGTGAAAACAACTAATAGTACCTGTAGCAGACTGCATAAACGACTGCATCCAAGGGCGAGAGTGGAATTCAACAGATGGACTTATTGAGCCAGCTGGTGGAAAAAACACTAAAGAATTTCTTGCAAAGCACCCAATATTTCAGTAAAACCTTCAATTACTCAATGAAGAAGTTCTTCATAACTGAAATTCTTATGTTACACAGGATTTTAATGACACTGAAACTAGACTTTTCGTCCTCTTTATTCCAGATGAATACCACAGGTAGGAAGAAGCAGCCCGATAAAAAGGCTTACAGTGAAAACAACCCGAGGATTTTTCGTCTTGTACCGTTACAGAGACGCCGTGGCAATCTCAAAAAAAAAACCAAAACACCCTGCTCCATTTTGTTTCACAGTATAGGTGAGATTTCCCATATGTCTTCATCTTGTGCTCAATTCTGCAGAAACGCAGCAGAAGTGAATGAGAGCGGAGCTGATGGATTGCACCCGGGGTCATGCATGACTTAGCATCTCGTTAGCTTCCCCCGCTAGCAGAGACGCTGGAACAACGGCAGGATTTATACAGACACAGGAAGGTAAGTGAGCCGGCTGTTGCTGTTGAGGTCACAGCTTCTCCTTCTTCTTCTTTTTTTTTTGAAGCGGCTGTTTTTCTTTTATTTTTTAAATATCTTCCAGCAGCAACAGACGACGCCGCACTTGAAGAAAAGGTCAGATACTTGAATCACACTCACTAAAAGTTAAAATGCTTTTGACATTTTGAACGGCGGAGATATAACAACGGGAAATTCTCATTACTGATACTGGATTTTTGAGATGGATCCTGAAAGAAGCGCATTTCTGGAGGCAGCCGACAAGTCAAAAACATCTGGGACTGAGAAAAGGCCTTTTAGTTCAGCATGTTGCACATATTTGTTAGTTGTGTTCGATTTTCTTCACAAATATTCCAACAAATCAAGTTCCATCTGTGAAAATAAGGGCATGAAACTGCAGACTGATGAAGCACTCGATTAATTTATTTGTTGTACATCCTCCAATCCCTTCCCAACATTGTGATGATGGCTTCGACTAGATACATGAGAGCTCTTTGTAATATTACTGCAGTCCACACTCTGAGGTGATGGGGTCAGCGCTGCTGTAAGGCGATAGCTGAACTTTCCCCCAGGAGACCGGAGCTCACGTCTTGTGTGGAATTTTTATTTTTTAGATTTTCATTCTGCTCTTGCTCTTGACTTTTCATTTTTCAGTTTCTGTTTTGCAAACTTGAGGCACCAGAACAACTTAGGGGCTCTGCAGATTATCAACCCGACCAGTTATCGGCTCCGATATGCTGCATTTTCCCAGTTATCTGTATTTTCTTGACTGATTGTTGATAAAATAATCTAATGTTGCTGTTGCTCCATATGTCGTCACAACTATGGGGTTTCCAGTAATGTCTGATCTGATTTGGAACATGACAAAAGTAATAGCCAATCAATCCGAAGGACAAATGTTGATCAGTTGAATGTTAGAATTTGTGTTGTTCAAGAGTTTGATACCATCCATCCATCCATTATCTATACACCACCTAGTCCTCTGCAGGGTTGTGGGGGGAGCTGGAGCCTATTCCAGGCAACTCGAGCGAAGGCAGGGGACACCGGGACAGGTTGCCAGCCTATCACAGGGCCACATATAGACATACAACCAAGCACACTCTCATTCACATGTACGGATAGTTTAGAATCATCAGTTAACCTCAGCATGTTTTTGGAAAGTGGGAGGAAGCTGGAGAACCTGGTGAGAACCCACGCTGCACAGGGAGAACATGCAAACTCCACACAGAAAGATCCCAGGCGTCCTAACCGGGACGCGAACCGGGGATCTTCTAGCTGTGAGGCGACGCTGCTAACTGAGTTTGATACCAAGTTTTTAATTTTTGCTGCAAATACATGCATCTGTTGCTGATACCGGTTATCGGTCTCCTTGATTACTGTTTGGTCCTGGAAATCATTTGACCTCGGCTACTTGGTAAAGTTAAGGCTGTGTTCAGGCTACAAGAGTTTCAAAATCCAGATTTCGAGAAAGAGATTTCTCAGATGTTCTTCTCTCTAATCTCACACGTGCTAATGCTACAAGACAGGAAAATAACAACGCGTCACACGCTACAGGATGTTAATAGGATTATCGTGTCGGTGGGAGCAGAGCGGCTCCTCAAATGATCTCACGGGGAAACAGATGGGAACAAAATGGAGACTGTGGTGTCAAGTTTCGCCATCGTTATAACATCTTGAGTCACTCCTGACGTGGCAGATTCACATCTTTGTTGTGTGAACTTGCAGCTCCATCACCATGATGGCTGCCATTGTTGGTGGGTCACCTGGTTTCACAACCTGGAGCCAGGTTACTGAGCCATCAGCCATGTGAGCTGGAGTGACTATACACTCTGTAACTCCCTATTAGTCAGTTAGAACTGAAGAAGTGTTTTGGATGGAGGTGAAGCGTCTTCAAGAACCTACAAGAGAAGTCCAGTTGATTTCTACCGAAGCTTCTACCATCATGGGAGTCATGACAGCTGATAGTGGCCGCTTAATGGGCTGAATCCAGTAGCTGAACACAAACACAGAAATGTAGCAAATCAGTCCTGTCATCAAGTTTAGGACACAATGCCTCATGTTGTTCTATTTAATGACTCTAAACCCTTCTGGAACTGGGGCATGAGTCACTTCCACAGTTGGCTCCGACACCTTCGCAGACTCAGAACAGTCATTACATTTGTTATATCTGGGACCAGAACCTATGAATTCATGCTTTTGGCTTCCTGGTGCAGACTTTGAACAGCCGGCATGCAGACATTTCTGTTCGTACTAATATGGGTGCACATGGGTCAGTCACGCAGGGCTCCCATGGACGCTGGCTGGCTGCGACTTTGTGCTAGTTAGGCTACAAATTGGGCCGTAGCACAGTGTCAGTGTGTGTGAGGTTTACTGAACACAGCGGACAGACGGCAGAGAATTCCTTAAAAGTTTAGGATTCTTCACTGTTTAAGCAGCATCACTGTGTACTAATCAAAGTACATCCAAAGTCCTGCAGCCACTACTTCAATTACAGCTCTTTAAGTGATGGGTAGTAACTCATAACAAGCATTTGTCCTGACCGTCATTGGTTCTCTTACAGTATGTACAGTACTTTTAGCGTCCAGAGATCCCTGTGGATGTTTTTCCATCCCAAATCTTCCAAAGGTCCTCTGCTTGATCATCTCTGATTTACTTGAAACTTTTATATTATAACTAAGGATAATTAAAATGACATAAGTGACTTTTTATAGCTTGATATATAAACTACTTTCTGCACATTTTTTCCCGTGTTGAAATTTGTGGCTACGTTTAATCGACAACATCTCAGGAGCTGTTACGGATAAAAGCCTGGTAATATTCCAGTTACATCTCAACACATCGTTGATTTAGAATCTGAACAGTGGACAAGTAGGTGAAACAGTCTGTGATTACAGGGGGATTGAAATATGACAACAAAAATGATGAAACCGTCATGAAAAGTTCAGTCTTTAAGCACAAATTAACAGAAACTTGATAATGCAGAAGTCAGCTGGTGATATTCTCTGAAGCCTGTGCAGCTGCATGTCACAATAATACAAAATAAAACACATAGAATACTTTATGATATGAATATCTGGCAGGTATGATAACTTGTACCACAAAAAACATAGCTAGATATTTTAATTCAAGGGGGACAGAGTTTGGAAGTTTCGAAATGGTTCTTTGAAGATAAAAAGAATATGTTTTATTATGGGTATATTTTCTCTTTTTTGAACACATTTGTAGACATAAACCTTGTTTTGGATGAGACTTGTCATATAGTTTTTTCTAGTTTCTTATCAGGTCATTGGGTCTCTCAACTAGAAGAACGTTATGGAGCTTCATAATGGGTCTCCATATAGAAATAAACAGGCTTATAACATTGGTTTCAGGCTCCATCCACATGAAGATGAGTTCAGGCCTAAACGCACCAATAGTCCATCCAACCCGTGTATCGTCCACTTGAAGCCGGTGTTTTGGGGGTCTGAAAACGATCCTTTCTGAACCTAGGTCCCAGAGTGCAAAGATCTGAAAACACCGTTTACGTGGCACCGTTGTTACGCCCTGTCTGCTTCTTTTTCTGACACGCTTGCATCATAGCTCCACCTTTGGATAAAAGGTGGAGCTATGATGCAATGAGCTATGATAATATGAGCTATGATGCTTGAATTGTTGTTATTGTTTGCTCAAAGATGGAACTTTTCATGAAGACGCCAAACTCAGAAAACGACGACAACAATGTCTCCGTATAGAGCTGCGTATGTCCTGCTGATAGTTCCACCTCATCGTCCGTCCAGACTAGAGTCCTACCAGCTCATCCACTCCTATTTGCCGCCGCCATGTTCTATGTTTACATCCTATACAGATTTCTGCCTAAAGTCCCGCTTGTTTCTGTTACGGCGTCATAGCGCCACCAACAGGCCTGGCATGTGTTTTACATCGTTTTCAGGCGTATCGAGTGAATTCATGAGGACGGACACATTTACTGAAGCAGCTCCGTCTTTATGGAGAATGTTTTTGAAGCTATAAGCGTTTTGGCTTCGTGTGGACGGGGTCTTAGTCACTTTGGATGTCATGTACTCAGCTCAGCGCATTGCTCTACTACTTTTTGGAAGGGATGCTTGAATTGTTGTTACTGTGTGCTCAAAGATGGAACTTTTCATGAAGACTTCAGGTTTGTTTCATATTCCAACTTATAATAATCAGAGACTTGCTGATCTACCTGCCCAACATTGCAGATTTGGAACCAAAAGCATGACAAGAAAAAAAGTAAACATTTCAGGCTTTTATTTTTTAATAGTTTCTGAGATACTGTTGTTCGAACAAACCCTGTAGAAACCAATAACGTGATAACATTTTGCCAATAATGTATTATATTATGACGTTAACGGCCTAACGTTAAAACAATCCTTTGAAAATGTAATAACTGCAGCTGATAATGTACTAATACATCAATAGGACTGCATTTCTTGGAAATAAAAGATTATTTTTGCGGTTTTTGTGCAGTTTGCTCATCAAAAATAGGTCTAGTGGAAGCATAGTGGTCTTATTCAATCATCAAGGATACGTCCCATGTAGCTCTAACTCTCCTTAATTAAGGTTGTGAGAGCCAATCTGAGAAATATTTGTTTATTAGAATGTTGTTTATTTGCTTCGATATATAAATTCTTCATTTCATGTCAGTGTCTCTGTTGGATGTTTGTGTTGTCAAATGAATTCACCACATTTTTTCTCTTGGAAAATGTTTCATTAAAACTTCGTTCAAACATTTCTCAAGGAAGAACGATTCAGTCTCACTTCAGACTGGATTTAAAGAACTGGACTGGTTCTATGATGGACCTTAACTCCAGTATACAACACAGAACATGAACACTCATCTACAAATGTAGTATTAAGCACGCTATTGGCTCCGAAACTTTATTAGATTATTGGCAAGTTATTATGTCATTGGTTGCTACATACATTAGATTTCAATGTGTGAAAAAACTTGCTGGAAGTCGACGGGCATTTTAAAATACGTCTTCAAAAGTGTGCAAGTTATCAAGCTAAAATTTCACAAATATCCATATTTTATACTGTAAACAGTTCGGGGTAAATCAGAGATGGTCAAGCAGAGATCGTTTTTGCAGTGTGATGGTTTGAGATTGAACGACAGCGGCGTCACACGGACCTTTGCAGACATGGAAAACATGGCCTGGCCTAAAGACAGACGGGTCAGATATACAACTTATTGGACTTCTTTTTACAACCTGTTGACTCTGGATTGAGGATTTCGAGAAATGTTCACGCTATCTCCGGACAGGACAACTCGCATGTCAGCCGAAGTCTCTCTGACATCAAGAAAATGAGGTTTTAATAATTACAGACTCTACTGCAGAAGTAGAACATTAGATCTGCTCAGAGGGGATGTCGAAGTGCTCGTCATGGACCAAGCAACCCTGCAGCTTTCCAAGAATGAAAACCTTTGCCTGGCGTTCACTGAAATTTGTCTTAAATGAATAAGACTGCAGATTCTGACACAGGGCTGTTGCAGGAGAAATCATTAAAGCATGTTCAAAGCCTGAAGGGGAACCTCGCTGCAGCTGTCAGCGGATGCAGTGCAGATGTAAAATAAATACATGAAGATGAATGAGAGCGTTTGCCACGGCGAGCGTAGCATTTTCTGAATCGGTGTAAATACGGCACGTGAAGATGCATGGGATCCGCCGCGCAGCCCAAATAATCGTGTTACGAGTTCTCTGGAGGGGAGAAAAAATATTAATAACCCTGTTAAGAGTGGAAAAAATATATTACAGCGCCGCCACGAAACCCCTCCTCCCTCGCCCGGATAATGACATTTCAGTGAGAGCAAATGAAATGGGCCAATTTTCGAACTCATTACAAAGTCAGTTCGGGAAAAGAATGGAAGAAAAGAGAGGAGTCGGAAGCAGAGAGAGGGAGAGAGAAGAAGAGTATGAGACGAATGATAGACGCTGACAGCGGCTTTGTATCTGTGTTTTTATGTTGGAGGCTCTGTGTGTGTGGGGTTTCACGCTTTGTCTGTGCCTTCAGGTGTGCATGCTTTGTGTGCTTTTTGTCTGCCTGGGTGTGTGCAGATGCCGGCTTCTCTTTTCGCAGACTTACGTGTGCGTTATGTATGCTTTGAGCATACCTTTTTTTTTTGTTTTTTTGATGTGTGTGTGCGTGCATCAACTCAGCCCAAAGCCAAGCTGACAGACAGCTTCCCTCTGAGGAGCCCCTTAGTGTTTCTGATTGATCGTCATAATGCCAAGGTACAGGCCCTGTCCTTGGTGCCTATGCTAATCGCAGACTCATGCATATTTATGAGCTCCTTGGGAATCAACCAGCTAAATAAAGGATGAGGCCGTTGGCTTGGAGCTGCGTTCAACACCAACTCTGATTGATTAGAAAGAAGAAAAAAAACCTGCCTATAAAGACCTGTGGTTTTATTTTTTTTTCCTTCTTCTCCTCAGCTCAGGGATCATAATGGGAGCTTGTGACTTGGAGGAAATCAAGCAAAAGGTGGAGGTCTCGAGATTAGATTATATCTGAATGGAATAAAGTTGGTAACTTTTACATTTGTGCTAGTTTTGTTTGTTTGTTTTGTTTGCCGATACAGCTTGTATTTTCCATTTTATTTAGTTTTGCATCACTGAAACAAGGCATTAACAGCTAACATAAGTGGAAATCATTAGTATTTCTTTAATTTATATGTGTTTTAATCTTTTATAGCTGCTACTTTATTGGTCCATCCTGGCGTCCATGATTGAAGCATATCCAGGGATGCGCTTCAACGTGTTGGAACACAACAAGGTCAGTGACGATGATGAAGGGCGCAAAATGTCACAATCCCATTACGTGCGCTTTGCATCATCTAGCTTTGTGCAGCTTCCACTATAGTGCAACGTATAGGTTGGGGACTCCTGTTTTTGTCACGTTAAATCTTTGTCAAGCACAGATCAGGAGCCAGACCATGATGGAGCTGTGAATTCTTTAATACACTGAACAAAAATGTAAAGGCCCCATGTGAAATACTGATGCCACATGAAGTGCACCACCCAAAGTGAGCGTATACTGTCTGGTACTTGTACTAAATGGATATTTCTCTTGATTAGTGTCCCAAATGTGAGTCCACCACTGCCTCAGTGATGCATTAATTCCATTCAGTCCATGGGTGTGGCATATCCAGACGCTGCTCCAACACAATGAGCAGTACTCAGACACTCCTTATACTGGGGACAATAAAAGGCCACCCCAACATGTCACATGTTGACCAAAGCAGCAACGCCTCAGATGACTCCGGTCATGAGGGAACGTGTCATTGGCATGTTGGAAGCAGGAATGTCCACCAGAGCGGTCGCTGTGCAGCTGAATGTTCACTATCAGACGACAGGACGTTTGAGAGTTGGTTTCCAACAGACGGGCAGTACTGCAAATCCACCTCATCCACGTCGGCCACGTGTGACCACCCCAGCACAGGATGGACACATCCGGCTTGTTCACTTGTGGGATGGTCTCAGACCAGCGACACGTACAGCAGATGAAACCTTTGGTCTGACAACAGACGCATCACACCAACATGCCAATGACACGTTCCCTCATGACTGGAGTCATCTGAGGCACAAGACAGTATACGCTCACTTTGGGTGGTGCACTTCACGTGGCATCAATATTTCACATGGGCCATTTATATTTTTGTTCAGTGTAATATGACTATATAGCATCACATGTTGGACCCTAATTTTAAACAGAACTGTTTAAATTTGAGGCTTTCAGTATCCCGATTGCTACCAGTGACATCCATGTCTGTCCAGGTTCGTGTAATATATGTAGTGAAGACTCTGAAGGCATTTAATGGGTTGGTACCCGAGATGAGATATCACCAATTCAGCATCTGACCAACTGTGAAATATGATCACGTCTCTGCTTGGGATTTATTGCGTCGAAGAAGTGTTTTAGCAGAACGTTATGATGTCACAGTGGAGGTGACCTTTAGGGTGTAAAATGTCACCGCGTCATCACTGGAGTTTTGACATGTTAAACGTAGGACTTCTTGAGTTATGACCAAAAATGTGTTCAGTGACCTTTGACCAGCAAAATCTAATCAGTTCATTGTTGATTCCAAATTTGAAGAGATTCTCTGAAGGTGTTTAATAGACATTATGCTCATTAGCATGGGATGGACAACCTGAAAACAGAACTTGTGAAGGTGTATTTATACAATCTTATATGGCTAGTGATTAGCAGAAGGGCAAGAATGACCGAGTGAGAGTGATTTGGGACTTAATTTGACTTTTTCTGGATAGTTTGAATTAGTTACTACATGAGACAAGGTTTTAAATCAATGTATGGCAGAAGGTTTTTATAAGTCGCGTATGGCAGAATTGCAAATGAGAAAATTAAGATGCCTGAAGAGTCTTAATGTCCTGATTTAAACTCCAGTACAGCCGATGATTAAAGCCTAGTTCACTTGTACACATGTATTTTTTAAAACAGGATTTTTTCTTCTTTATTCTTAAAAAATTCACAGAAAAATGTAAAAGCATATTTAAAGGCTTGTAAAGAGAACGTCAAACCCTAAAGCCACAAAAAACAAAACAAAACCCAGGAGGAGCGTTGGATTGTTCCCACGCCATTGGCAACCGTTAGCTAGAAGCTCTAATGTTTGAAAGAAACTTTTCAGTCTGATGTTCAAAAGATATTCAGCATTTCAAATAATGTTCTTAAGGCTAAGACAGAACTTTTTAACATTCAGAGGACGTTCGGAGGAGGCTGTCACATTATAATGCATGATAACCAAATAAGAACCAACATTCAAAAGATGTTTTTAAGATGGTTTTACGACCGGAGAAGACAGAATCTGTTTTTGTGAAATGTTCCTGTAATATGATGTATTAGTGAAGAATTTGCCTGGGACGTTCTATGAAACATTTCCAAAATGTTACATGATACTAAAGGAAGAACGTTCTCAGTGCAGCCTTTGGAAAATGGAAAAGAACACGTTTAGAGAACCTTTAGAGAACTTTGCTCAGTTTAGAGAACTGAGCAAAAGGAAAACTTCCTGCTAAAAACGGTTACTGAAAGTTAGCAGAACTTTCTCTGAATATTTTTAGAGGAAAAACAACTAGAAAAGCCCTCAGAGAGCTCATACCTCCGCCAAGGAGCTTCAGTCCACCCCCAACACAATCTCCCAATTTACATATTTTGTAGGAACGTTACAGATACAGATGTAATTACATACAGTTCAAATGTCCTACCAACAATGCAGCCTTCACCCCATCCGACCTAATGAACAGGCGCAGTTTCTAGCGCGGCAGCTCCTAACAGCCTCCCAGCTTCTTAGACAACCGGAGATAAGAATGCCGGCCCAACCGTGCGTATGTCGCTTAGGAAGGAAAGAGAACTCCGTCACCATTGCTGTCTGTCGCGTGGAGACCCAAAATGTCATGTGGTCAGAGGGGGTTACCCCAAAAACAAGAGTGCCCTCTGGTGGCTTTTAGAGTAAACCTCATTTAATTGTCCACTCAGTTACACTTACATTAAAAAAAAATTCCTGGATCCAGACGGTGATCCGGATCAGTCAGTCCTCCATCATTTGTTCCTTGTCCTATTTCACACATTTCCTGAAAATTTCATCCAAATCCTTCCAGGAGTTTTCCAGTTATTTTGCACACAAACAAACAAAGAAATAAACCAGTGCCGGCCATCACATCACCTCCTTGGCGGAGGTAATAAGGTATTACTGTTTCCGAGAGGCTATACCAACAATAGTACATTGAGGAAGAGAGGACTGGACTGATTCTTACACCCCTGTTCCTCAATAGAATGGAAGAGTAACTGTACTTGGATTAGTCACGTCCACAACTGCACTAAATTGCTGCATGTAAATGAGGGAGATAATGTCAGAAAATGTCTTTTTCATAAGAGAAAGCTATTTTTTTTTTCTAAGCTGCAAACAGCGACTGAAAATCTTAACCCTGGAAGTTGTTTTCCAAAAGGCCCATTTTCGGACACCTAAAACTGTAATACCCTGTATGTGCAGACTGGGCCCAGGGATGGCCTGTAATCCTCTAACGCCTAACATCTAGAAATGCTTGCTTCGTTTTGCACCATCAGCTGTCTGTCATGTCCTTCATATGTTAATTAGACCAGAACTGGAGGCTGCGGAGACAGAAATGAGATCACGTCCAACATTTTGGTCCCTTTATTTCATGTTAACCACATTTCAAACAACTAAACAACCAATGGTAATGGCATCACCAGATCTAAACAGCACTGCTAGACAAATAATCATCAGAAGAATAATTATACAAAAGAAATGTACAAATTCAGGACAAAAATCCAAATCGAAAAACAACAAAACAATAAAAAGAACACAAACAAACTATAATACAGATGAAGGGCCGTGAAACAAGCCGGTAAAATAAAGCCTTAGTGGAAATAAAAAGGAATAAAGATGTCTGGCATTCACATTGTCTTCGATACAACACTCTTACTGTCTTTGTCTTCATAGGTCCATTAAGGAGCCTGATTGGACTCCAGCAACAAAAATGATACTTAAATATAAGCACAGACTGAACAGTTTGCCACAACATTTTAACTACAAGTATGTCGGCTCAACCTTTGAGAAAACTTTGCAAACTAAACAAACCGGAAACTGACACTAACCTTTTATTCCGGACTGTCTCAAACCCCTTTTCCGCCAAGAAGAACCAGGTCTAGTTCTGGTGCTTAGTTGGTTCTAATCTAGTTCCTCCTTAGAACCTGTTTGCTTTTCCATTGACAAGGAGTCAAGTTGGAGCCATTGGGTCACCATAAAACCACTACGCTAGCATCCATTACATAGCAGTTAATCAAACGCAGTAAGTTGATGATAATATCTATGTTTATCTCTATAGATGGTCTTAAGGCTGATTGTGAGGCGGAGGTCCTCCTGTTGCCTGGACACATCCGTGATCACGCTACTGGTGGGACACAACTGTAGCGGATTTCAGGTCAACAGTTTGTGGTAAACTTCCGTGTGTCCCGGGAGTCATTCCAATACATGTGTGATGGGACCAGGGACGTCCTGGAGAACAAGGACACTAATTAGCGCTTGTGTGTCCCTTTCCACCGTTGATGGTTGGTCACCATAACCCCGCCCCCAGCCCCTGACGTACTCGGTGCTTAGCTCTGGACCAGCAAAGAGTTGGTGCTTGCTGAGCTCCAGTTTATAGAACCTGGAGTCGGTGCTTAGGAGGTGGAAACACAAAGACCTGGAGCTAAGTCAGACTCTGGCTCCGAACTAGACCTGGAACCAGCTCAGTGGAAAAGGGGTATCAGAATACTGACGCCTGCTGGTAAGAATTGATGGTTGGACTAAAAACAAATCAGACAACGAGTCACGACGTTCTCCTTCATTAGTTTCGATGAGTTTTCTGCAACAGATCTGTTTGGAAATGAAGACCTTTCTCTGGTCCTTTTCATAAAAATCATCACAGTTCAGGGGAAACTAAGACAGAAATTCATGAGGTTTGGTTCTCCTCGTGTGTTTTAAATGGGATTAGTGGGAGTTAAAGCGTCACATGTTTAATTCTCATTAACTCCCACTCGTCCTTTAGGCTGCTCGGGCATCTGAACCATCAGCCATGCTGATTGTGTCCCACCCTGAGGTCAATCACTAACTGAAATCATTT
>JAMOIN010000541.1:22743-60188 GCA_024666655.1 Dascyllus trimaculatus
TGTGACCTCCAACCCCACCCACGATAGCTGCAAGCCCACTTTTTGCTCGCTCGGTGGATCCCAGTCCAAACTGGGAGACCTGGTTTAGACATGTGAGCTCACAGTTAGTAAAATACAGTGTCTAGTTTCGGCAGTAGAACAAGAGCAAACCCTTAAACTCAGACTGATCATGGGGTTGTTGACTGTTATCTGTTCACTGTATCCCTAAATGAATATTGACTAATGTAGCAGCCGTCTGTCCACTTTGGGAGCCGCTTCAGGACAGTTATTCTAAATGCTGCTGCTGATGACAAGAGTGTTTGTTGGTTAGTCACTTAGCATTTTAAAGTTGGGAAGATTTGTTTGAGTTTAGGGACTGTTGAATAACTGCATAATTTAACAGTCAGCTTCTTCTGTTGTGTTCTTGGTTTTGCAGCTGAGGTATAATTTAAGAAGAGAAAAAATAAGAAACTAAAACCTTCTTGGCTGTCAGTTGGGTTTAGCTCTGTCAGTGAACATTCATAAAAACAGTCTCTGAGAGTCTTGATCAGACGGCGTGATGTTACAGTCGACGTCTCGGCTCCTGGATGTCGAGCGTCTGACCTTATTTGATTCAGACGAAAGCGGCGGGAAACAAAAGAGACACTGAATGCACGTTTGTGCGCTTGTACCTGCGCTGCATCCATTTCGTTGAGCATTACGATGGAGGAGCAGTTGTAGTCGAACACCAGCCTCCAGAAGTCGCCCATGGTGTTTGGCAAAGGATGCTGGGTAACGATGAAGGCTGCTGGCTGTTTGTGGCTCTGGAGCATTAACGTGGGCCAGAAAAACAAGCGAGCACAAGATTAGAAACCAAAAAATACATCAAACAATGCTAATAAATCAGGGCATCTTTGCAGTAACACAACTCTATAGTGCATGCAATCTACTTAAAGAATAAAGAACAGAGATTCCAGCATGGTCAAAAGATACCATTTGGAATGTAAGATGTAAACTTACGTCCATTAATGCAGCGTTGATGTAGTTGGAGCTCTCTCCGTCCACAGATATGAGGAAAGGCAGGCATCGGTCTGCTGATAGAACGTCCATGCTGCGGTTCTTGTCGTGGTTTCTGGGTAGCAAACCGACACTGCAGTCCTCTGGACGGACTCGAGGGGTCACTATGTTCAGAGTCTGATGGATACAACAAGAACGTATTAAACCGACTATAGCTTTACTACAACAGTGGAAATATCCACGGATCAGCCACAGCATCCCAACCACTGACAAATGAAGTGAATAGCATTGATCATATTGGTACTATGTGGTGTTCTGCTGGAAAACCTTGATCAGACTTAGACACCCAAATAAACATCATCCCACAACAAACACACTCCCTCATGCTGATGGAAATCCCAAATGTCACTGGATGAAAATGCACCCCACCACATGGAAACAACACCAACCAATCAGGAACATGTGGAGGAACATGACAATGGTCCAACATGTTGATGTGACCTCCAGACTTCCTACAGCCCATTCTGATCAAGCATCAACAGGATGCAGTGGAACCAGTTGGATTGACAGAGGCCCCACTGCACAAGCCAGAGTAGCCAAAGGATCCAGTGGTTCCAGACCCCATAGGACCCCCTGAGAGGTCCTCTGGTCCAATGGTTCAGAGCATTTTGGACCACACAAGGAGGACCAACACAGTGTTAAGCAGATGGTAATAATGTTATGCCTGACTGGTGTACCTGCACAGTAACACTAGAGGACGAAACAATGATGCTCAAAAGGTGGAAGTCTTATTTTGGTTTTGTTTAGTTGAGGGTGGGATTACAGGGTTACAGTTGAGGTTATGGTTTGGGCATATCTTCATAGTAAAGCACGTGCACTCACCTGGAACTCATCTTTAATCTGGCTGGAGTTCGTCTGTGGGTCCAGTCTGCTGATGTTGTAGTAAATGGCTCTGAACTCACACACTGGTATGGCTGTGTTCCCACATAGACACGCTTCCAAGATGGCGTCGTGGACAAACACATACTGCTCCTGCAACGTGAGCAGAAGCAGGTAATCACTCAGACTTTTTTTTCAGAAACAGAGCTGACAGATGTCGGCGTTTTGATCCGGTCCAGGAGCTTGTGGCCCCTGGACCGGACTGGAGCTCCTCGGAGCGGCTGCGAGCAAAGACGCCTCTGGAACAGTCGTGCCGAGCTGCATCTCTTGGCTTTTCAAGTCAACAACAAACATTCCACTGTGAGCACAACTCTGGTTTGCTTTGTGCGTGCAAACACATTATTTGTATGCTCAGGCTCTCGTGGCAGCCTGAAAGTGAATTAAAATGGCACGGTGGTTTGCCATGCGGTGCCACGGATCAGTCTTTGTGCTCCAGCCTGCTAGCTTGCTGCTAAAAGCATCAGCTGCGATGAGCTACAGCAGCGTCTGTGCATGTTAATTTACCTCTATCCTTTGTCTTTATAGTGTTGCTTCGGTTTTTATTTCTCTGTCTCTGGATTCCTCTCATACTTATGTTTGTCTGCTGCCTCTTGCCTTTTCAATTTGCTCCTCACTTTATCTCTCCGTCTCTCTTGTTCTCTGCTGAATGTTAATTGTTGCCCTTGGAGCGAAGAGGAGAGTTTAAAAGCATCACTGAAATGACCTCTCCTGGCCATTACCTACTCCGATGACACACACTCGCATGCAAAAACACACATGTATGCACGCAGGCACACGCACAACAACCCACACAACACAGACGAGCGCTCACTGATACACACACACACTTCTTTCCCCTGTGCCTTTTAAAAGATTAATTGCTTTGTGTTGCGCGGAGCAGGATTATAATAGCATCAAGCGGCTTCAACACTGACACAAATTGCTCCCACACATATTCAAAAGGCAGGGCAGGATGCATTTAGCTTGGTTTCAAGAGGCATAAAAACACACACACACACACACACACATACAAAACCAGCTTTCATTCCACTGCTGTCACATGAAAACACTCGCCGCGATGCCCTGGGTAACTTTTCTGAACCTCGCAGCTCCGAAACCCATTCAAAAGTCAATTTCATCCTCGGAGCCGGAGCTGTCAGTCTGAAAATGAGGCGTTTTTTTTTCTTTATTCCTGGAAAAAAAAAAGAAGTTGACTTTTTGGATATGCGAGGTTTTCATCAGGAGCACAAATGGAATGCAGAGGCGGGATGGATTAGGTCGGCTTAAGGTAGCTTAGAGAAGAAATGAACACTTCTGTTCCGAAAACGAAACACCCGACGTTCGAAGGCGCAGGCTCTTTAAAAATGATTGGTCGCACAAAATTAGAACAAATTAAGACACTCTGTAAAGGATAGCGGGTAACCCGAGTCCTCCACTCACAAAGGAGACTGAACTTAGGGAGTAAATCCTCTGTGTTTTGCTGACATTGAACGATAAACCTCACACACTTTCTGACTTGCTGGTGAGGATCGGTCCGCTGAACCTGTGGTCTGTAGGATGGATCAGTATTAGGTAGCACCAGTTTGCTCAGGCGGGTAATATATCAAATTAGTTGAAATAATTAATCTTGTTGCATAATTCTGAGAGTTATTACAGAGCCTGTGTGCATGCTGTGTGTGTGTGTTTGTACCACTGTCATCTATTATTCAGGAAATGTTTAATATTGATGTCCTGATTGGGACATAAGAAGTAATGAGACACTCAGTACTGTCTCACTTTTTACGATCCTGCCTCTAATACACCTGTGACTGCACACTAAAGTACATAACATCCTGAAAGCTGATGGACCAAATGAAACTTTGCTATATAAAAAAATAAAATGCTTTTGGTGAAATACTTCTAAATGCATTAGAAATGTAGATAGTGTAAGCCAATGTGCGGTGATCAAATTTTGATGAGAGGCTCGCGCTGTAGAGATTCTTATTTCTTAAGTTCTGCAGCCAGTTCAATCACCACTAGCTGCTGGTGATTTAGTTTTACTTTAATCAAAAGTTTCCACACTCGACATGAAAAATTCAAGTGTGCATAACTTTTCATTCCTTCCAAACAGTGAAGTTATTCGTAAAAACACGGTCGAACCGAACAACGTCTGCATATCGTAGTCGCGTTGTTTACACTCACCTCCGTCTGAACCATGTTGACCCGTTGTGACCTCAGCTCTCGGATGCAGTTGAAAATGTCCACGACGCCTTCGTTCTCGGCCATGTCCAACATGATGTCCACCGCGATGAAACAGCCTGTCCTCCCCGCGCCGGCACTGCAGGAAACCATTTCAAAAATATTCACAATACTGACTAAAATACGACAAAATCAACAGCTTTTGAATCTTTATCAAAAGACCAATGAGTTTGTGTCTAGGAGTCAAGAATAAAATATTCAATCAGGAACATGTGGAGGAACATGACAATGGTCCAACATGTTGATGTGACCTCCAGACTTCCTACAGCCCATTCTGATCAAGCATCAACAGGATGCAGTGGAACCAGTTGGATTGACAGAGGCCCCACTGCACAAGACAGAGTAGCCAAAGGATCCAGTGGTTCCAGACCCCATAGGACCCCCTGAGAGGTCCTCTAGTCCAATGGTTCAGAGCATTTGTGACCACATAAGGGGACCAACACATTCGTGGTGGTCATAATGTTATGCCTGATCGGTGTATATTCACATATGGACTTTAAGCACAGATAAACATCCTGTCCAGCTCTGTTAAAAGTTATTTAAAAAAATTAGAAAACAAGCCAACCAACCACTATAATGTTCACTAATGTAAATAACATGTTAAATGTCATTGTTTGATTTGTAAGCAGATTAAACAATTTGCACTGATGGATATAACATGGTTCATTTCTTGTCATCACATTAAGGATATCGTCCTAACAGATTCCTGTTTCCAGTCTTTCTGCTAAGCCAAGACAGACACTTGGAACACTCTGTGTTGACCAACTCCGAGAGAAATCCACCTTTTGGTTCCAGAACAGCTGAACAGACTTAGTTTAAAGATGATTGGAGTGACTGGCAAACATCCGAACCCTGACATCCCCTGATGGTTTAGAAAGGAGCGCTCTTTCCAAAAAACAACAACAACAAAAAATTAAAATCTACTTTTCAGAGCCAGAAACTACAAAAACAGAAACTGGATTGTCAACTTTCCAAAAGTCCTTGAACTAATCGTGTGTGATGTGTGGCCCTGTTAGGAAGATTCACCAGATATCAGCTTAAAATGACAGTCTTCATCAAATTCACTGTCTCATTTAAGAAAAATGCCAAAAAACAAACTGCAGAAACGAAATAATTTAAA
Organism: Dascyllus trimaculatus; assembly: GCA_024666655.1. Classification (NCBI taxonomy): domain Eukaryota; kingdom Metazoa; phylum Chordata; class Actinopteri; family Pomacentridae; genus Dascyllus; species Dascyllus trimaculatus. The sequence goes on from JAMOIN010000541.1 coordinate 27,995, forward strand.
AATATGTGCTCCCCTGCAGAACCATGACTCTATTAGTGACTCAACCATCACATGACAACAATACAGGGACTGGGTTGAACTGCAGGCAGTGTTCACACATAGACAAGTGTGCAAATACATTAAAAGTGGTAAAATATCTATAATATGTGGAGTCACCATTTACTTTTTCTTAGTATTGGTAACTCTGAGTGCCCTGGAAAAAAACTTTATGTGCTGATTCCATTTTAATTTTTAATTTTTTGTCATTTTTGTCCAATAAAAAATCAAATAAATTTACCTTTTGTAATGATTTATTGCTCTGTAACTGTTCCAGACGGCATAGAAGACATGCCCGAATTCTCTCTACTTCTAGTCGTGGTTGTGCTATTTTCATAGAGGTGCATGACTCTTATCTTATGTTGCTGTGAAGAAAAATGAGCTCACAGTGAGAAAAAATGTAAGAGGAAACTGCTTCAGAGCATTCTGTGTCGCATGTCTTATTGCTGGATATGTTCAGAGCTTCACTGTGAAGCCTTAAGAGCTCAGTAAGTGTCTGCCAGAAATGAAACTGGTGGATCTGGTGATGCCTGAAATTCACATGGAGTCTAGTTTGAGGGCGGAGTCCGTCTCTGTCACCCCCTTTATCACACACACACACACACACACACACACACACACACACACACACACACGCACACACACACACTCTAACATGTAGAGACTTTAATACCCCGTGTCAGGTGTTAAGACGACACATCCTGAGCAGCGCTGCCTGCAGGGGAGAGACGGATGGAGAGGCACACCAGCAGATGGATGGGTGGACTGAACGATCGGGGGGAGAGGAGGGAGGATAGCGGGAGGAGGTTAGCGACTGCCAGCGATAGAAGAAGTGGTCGTCACAGGGGAGAGATCAGGGGAGGAGAGGATGGAGGGATGGAGCCGAGGATGAGGTGCAGAGGGAGGGGAGGAACCTATCTTTCACCATGCAATCCCTCTGACAGTTTGCAGAGACAGCCAGAGAGCGAAGGGTGGGGTGGGGGGACAGAAGGAGAGAAAAGGGGGAGATAAGAGGGAGAGGGAAGGGGAGATAGAAAGGAGAAAGAGAGAGAGAAAAGGAGGGAGCGCCTCGGCAGATTACCTGTCAACCTCTGTGATTAATGTTGAGACCAGAATACTGCCGGGCCTCTATGAGTGTGTGTGTGTGTGTGTGTGTGTGTGTGTGTGTGTGCGTCTCAAAGCCTCATGACACAGGCCAATAGCGTCAGAGTGCCCCCGGAAATTGGAAGTGACTGCCATAACTTCCTGCCTGCCCGTCCACATACTTTTACCCGAGCTGTCTGATTATGCGCCCGCTCACCTCCAGCTCCTTCCAGCCTCCGCATGTGTGTAAAGTTTTCTGATTTAATTTGATCACGGAGAGGAACCCAAGCCCACGAGTGTGTGAATTTGAAGAATTTGCCACGATCATGCTCCAGGTGCACAAAAATCCATTGAGTTTTCACAAAATACCACATAAACCTTTCTTTAATATGTAGAAATGTAAGAGGAGGACTTTTCAGGGGGAAAAATCAATGATTTTCTAAAAAGTCTAAGAGTCTGTCTAAAAGGCTAACTAGCTGGCTTTATTTTATGGTAAATGGAAAATGATCTGCAATTATAAAGCGCTTTTTTCTACCTTAGTGGTATCCAAAGCGCTTTACAATGTTTTTGGCATTCACACATCAATAGTGAGAGAGCTGCCATGTAAGGTGCCTGCCTGCCATTGGGAGCAACTTGGAGTTCAGTGTCTTGCCCAAGGACACTTCGGCATGCGGAGGGGCCGGGGATCGAACCGCCAACCTTGCGATCAGCGGACAACCCGCTCTACCACCTGAGCCACAGCCGCCCACGATGCTACATTAGCTTCCTGTAGCACTACCTAGCTAGCTTGAATTCCTAGCTACAACTGGCTAAACACCTCTGTTGATTTGTTATTATTATTTTTATGTCCATCCATCCATCGTTTTCCATTTATCCGAGGCCGGGTCGTGGAGGCAGCAGTCTAAGCAGAGATGCCCAGACTTCCCTCGCCCCAGACACCTCCTCCAGCTCTTCCGGTGGGACCCCGAGGTGTTCCCAGGTCAGCCGAGAGACATAGTCCCTCCAGCATGTCCTAGGTCTACCCAGAGCCCTCCTCCCGTTTTATTTTTATGTCAGGAACTTAAATATTAATGATAATATTCCTTTTGTTCTATGCACCAATGAATTGGCGAAAATAATCTATGCATATGTTCTCTTTCAGTTATGTTGCAGTTAAAGTCGCAGCAACTACATTTAGTTTTACGTTTACAAAGCTAGAGTCTGGTACCTTTTGGTCACTCCTAAGTTGTTCACTTAGGCAGACTTCTTGTGTACATATTATCCTGATATTCAAAAGATGTAAATATAGGGTCATTTATGAGATAACGACATTGTTCTTAAGGTTTATTCTGCTCATGAAAACCTTAAATTGTCCTTAAGTTAAAGACGCAACAACCTGGGGACTGGCTGTAGAGACAAAAAGTGATTTTAGAAACTTTCTAATGGGTACTTTTGGAAAACACTAACAAAGAACCAGCATTTTCTAGTGGAAACCTGCAAAATAGCTTCAGTTGGTTGCTGAATTGTTACTGCTGTCTTCGAGACAACCTTTCAGATGACTGTCTTGTCAAATGTCTTTTAACAGACAGAATACGACAAATACCGACATTTTTGAAACCAAAGCATCAATCATCAAGATTAGAACCTTCCTCTAACTTTAACCAACTGCTACGAGTATAAACTTTACCATAAAAACACCTGACAAAACCCGATCTGCTCCTGTATACTATTAGAAATACTTAAAAACAATTTTTGCACATCACTGTTATCAAAATTTGGAATGTGAGACGCTAATATTTTCACAGTCAGTGAGCGGAACTTCAAAAGCTCCTCAGAAAATCTAAACAAAAGGAGAAAGTTTGCTTTAGAAAATGCAATAGATTTAACAGAAATAAACTACTATAGCTTTTTATAAATGGAAGGTATGTTAAAAGGTGTAGTGACTGTATGAGGCCTCCCCTTCAAAGCGCCTCACTGAGGGGCACCACTAAATGGAAAACATAAATTACAAATCCTCGTGACAGGATGAGGATCGTACTCCAAACCTTTTTTTCCGTAGCAAGTCAGATTACTGACCTTTCAAAGCTTGTGCTTGCTAACAGCTTGGCCTCGGAGGTGAACTCTACGCGCCACAAAGAACAGAACATGGAGGTTAAATATACTGTCACCATGGGAATCTTTACGCTGTCACTTGTTCTCTTTTGTTTTTCCTGGCGGTGGTGGGATGAAAGAGGGGCGGTGAGGTGAATTCCTTTCCTCTGTTGTCTACTTTTTAAAGGTTAACGCCATCGATCTAATTTATGGACGAGAGACACTGGTGTGTGTTTGTGATCATATTGGTGCTGATAACCTGCAGTGCTTTTGTCTTATCTGGGAAAGAAAATGGGGGGGGAAAGAGCACTGGAGAAAAGGCTCAGAGCGAAACAAAAGCGGTTTTTAGCTTATTATCGGATAAAACGTTGCAGCTGATTGTGGAGCAGTTGGATTTTCCAGTGTTACCATTGAACCAGGGATGTTATTTACTCATTTTAGACGCTTGGTTGTGGTTTAGTGGTGGTTTACTGTAAATGTAGAGTTCTGGATGCTCCCACCAACAAACAGTAAAACTAGCTGGACCCATAAGACGATCATAAAAGTGACTCGTGGATATTTTCTGATCTGCCAGCTCCCAGGTTATAGTCCCCTCAACTCAAAGAAAACACTGTAAAGCAACTTCTCTAAGGTATATATGGAGACAGTGTACTATCAATGAGTATTTCTGTATGCTTTAAAGAATAATATACTGTTATTTATGTGTGAGTGTGATGACAACCCCATGAATTGGTCTTAAAGCTGTTTAGCCAATGATGAGCTTTGCCATAATTAAAAAAAAAGAAGTTGTCCTTTTATGACACAAAAACACACACAGGATACTTTTTTGTGTTTGTCTATATCCTTCATGTTACAAAACCCTGAACCCAAAGCCTCTCCCTGTGAAAGGTGAGACCCAGGAGCTGTACAACCGAGTGGCTGTGTTTGTTTGTCCCTGCCTCGCCTCGGCGGTGCAGCTGCTCACCAAACAGCATCAGGGAATCAAAGTTTATCTTCGGAGCAAAAGCCTCGGTGTCCTTTACGTCTCGTGTGCTCTCACCTGCAGTGCGCCACGATGGGTCCGGCGTCCGGAGGGTTGAGGAACTTGACCTGTCTTATGAAGCCCAGCAGTCCCGTGGCGTAACAGGGAACGCCGTGGTCGGGCCAGCTGGTGAAGTGAAACTGGCGGAGCTCGCGGATCTCGTGATGGCCCTTCTGAGGAGAACAAAAAAAGACATGCACAGGGAAAGATGTTAGGCTAAGTTGCATATTTTATAATGGCAGTTCTAGGAAGAAAAAGGGTTCTGCCTCTTCATGAAAAGTGCTGTCCATTTTCTCTCTTGATGATGACAAATGCGGGAATATTTCGACCCTTTTCATAGCTCTTGAGGGGAAGACTGACAAGAAGACATATCACGGTTCAGGACCCTAAATTACAGCAGGGATTTCAGGAATATAGGGGCCTTGATGCCTCTTTGGCTTCAGATGGAAAATAAATCAATCTCGAGGATGTCAAGATGGCACTTTGGTGCCACTTCTGGGAACGAGAGGCAGGAAGACTTATCGTGGCTCATTTGCCTAATTTACAGGGGAGATTTGAGGAAACTGAAGGCCATTTTGGCTCCACAGAAAAGATTAATTGATTTCACAAATCTCATGATGGCCCTTTTGGGAAAGACTTACAGGAAGAAATGCCACAGTTCACTTCAGCCGCCCAATTTACAAGGAGGATATCCAACAGCCATCTAACTGCTCCTCTCTGTCTGTAGCACTTAGCCATAAGAAAAGGCATCGAAATTGTCTTTTCTTACGGCTGAAATAAAACTGCAAATGGAATGTGTTTTAATTAGGCAAAGTTTCCGAGAGAAGTGTAATTTTATGACGTACCAAAAAAACTTTTCTACAGTATAGAAGAGGGAACGCTGGCCGGAAAGGAGATAATAAATAAATTGGACAGCACACCACTTACTGCGGCGCTTCCTCGAAAGAGATACAGAAAGACAGTTTGGTGCATAACAATGGAGGCTGCAGGAAAATGAAATGGCGATGGGGCATCCATTGTGGCTCTCCAAGCGATAGCATCTTGACATTTTAATGATGGGTTTTCCAGGGCTGGTAAATACTTTCCTGTCTAACAATGGAGGTATTAAGAAATTAAAGATGACATTATGATACTTAATAGATAGCAGTTAAGTCATGGTAGCAGACATAATGCCTTCAAAAAATGTGGTGTGCAGTATTTCTTGCTTAAATGATAAAGAAAGGCATTTCAGTCTCGATCTGTATGGATTCTCCAGCTACAAGTAAAGACATTTCAGTTAGAATTAGAATAAATCTTTGGTTTGTTGTTCATTTAGCAAAACAAAATGCTTGGTTCATTATGTTGAACAATGCAGATGTTTCTCTTAACATGTCAACATCTCTGGATGATGTGAAAGGAATTTAAAACAAAGAGCACACTGGAATCCAACAGCAAAAACAATAGTGGGTATAAAGCTTTTATGTCGTTTTATTCGTTCCAGTGTGGGTGTGTTTAGGGATTACAGCAATTCTTTCATCAGCAAGGGTAACTGAATGAAATCAAATGCATAAAAAGTCTGTTTTCTTTGAACGTAGGGCAACACACATCTTAAACTACATCTCCAGGACAACCCTAAAGCCATATTCTGACAATGTATACACCTTGTTGGAGTTAGATACAAGGCTGCTCCTGATGTCTTTTATTGTTTTAAACTTCTTACACTTAAATGTTCCACATCATCAAACTAATATTTAAGTTTCTTGATCATTAGACAGAGATAACCCACAAAACTCAAAATGCTGTTTTAAATTATGGTTTATTGAAGATTTATTGAACACCTGTATCACCCCTGTGAAAAACTAATTGCCCCCTAAACCTAATAACTCATTGGTCCACCCTTGGCAGCAGAGACGGTTTTCCCGCATGAACACTCGTTTTAAGGTCTTGCAACATCATCTCAACTGGATTCAAGTCCAGACTTTGACTGGGCCACTCCAGAACCTTCATTTAGTTCTTGCTGAGCCCCTCAGAGGTGGACTTGCTTGTGGTTTTTGAGTCTTTGTCTTGCTGCATGAACCATTAGTGTTGAGCTTCAGGTCATGAACTGATGGTGGAGATTCTCCAGGAGGATTTTCTGATAGTGATGACAAGTGGTCCAGGTCCTCCAACCATCACACTACCACCACCATGGTTCACTGTTGGTAGATGTTCTTCTGGTGGATGCAGTATCAGCTTTACACCAGATGTAACGGACCCATGTCTTCTAAAAGTTCCACCTTTGACTCATCAGTCCTCAGGATGTTATCCAGAAGTCTTGGAGCTCATCCAGATGAACCTTTATGTTCTTTTTGGTCAGTAGTGGTTTGATCCTTCAACTCTCCATGGATCCATTTCCTCCCAGTGTCTTCCTTATTGTGGAATCATGTAGACGGACCTTAACTGAGGCCAGTGAGGTCTGCAGGTCTTTAGATGTTCCTTTGGGTTCTTCTGTGACTCCTGGATTAGATATGGATGCTCTTGGAGAAATGTTGGTGGTTGGTCCACTCCTGGGAAGGTCCACCACTGTTCCATGTTCCTCCATTAGTGGATAAAGTCTCTCACTGTGCTTCTCTGGAGTCCCAGAGCCTCAGCAATGGCTTTGTAACCCTCCAGACTGATGGATGTCAGTGACTTTGTTCCTCATCTGTTCTTGGATCTCTTTAGAATGTGGAATTATGTGCTGCTTTTAGAGACCCTTTAGCTGCTTCACAAAACCAGACAGATTCTATTTAGTGATGTTTAGATGGCAGTAATCATATCTGAATGTGGCTGATGAGATTGAATCCAAGCTGCAAAATTAATTTGGTCATTTGGTAGACTGGAAGCTAAGGGGGCAGTTACTTTCTCACATAGGGGAAGATGGGCTAGAAAGAATTTTTCCTTTAATAAATAAAATCATCATTAAAAACTGTATTTTGTGTTTTCTTTGGTTATATTTGTCTTGCATAAATATTTATTTGATGATTTGAAATATTTAAGTGTGGCAAATATGCAAAAATAGAAGACACCTGCAGGGAGAAAATACTTTTTCACAGCCTTGTACCTGCACGAGGCAACCTGAAGGCTCAGAGACATTGCTTTTACTTTTATATTTTGAATTCTGACCTGCATCTCTTTGCATCAAGCTGCGTCTCTAGAAATACGCCGACCTTTTGACCCTTCCTCCAGCTTCCAGCAGTTAAATTTCTCTCCGCAGCACCACATACTTCTGTTTAATAATTCAAACCAATCGATTCCATTGCATTGTTCTAAACCAAATGAGGCTTAAATGGAGAGCGCCATGTCGTCCTCAGTTCAGTTTACGCTCTAAGAATAGTTCTGAGAGGGGAGTGATGTTATGGCATCTTCTGTTCTGTTCTCTGTTATAGGCAAGGTTGTAGTGAATTATTCTTTGTGGCGGAGCGCCTGAAGATAACCCGAGAAGCAGGGAGAACATAGGGAGGAGACAAAAAGGGGGAGAGGTCAAGAAAGCGAGCTCGAGTGGGAAAGAGCAGAGGTCAAGGAAGAGGGTGGCGAAAGGAATGAGAGATATACTGAGAGAAAGAGGAAAACTAGAGGAGTGGGGAAAGTCAGACCTGACAAACAGAAAGAAGGAAGGACAAGACTGAGAATATACAAAGACAGGGAGGAAGAGAGGAATGGAGGGAGGAGAGAAATAGAACCCAGAAAACCACAAGGTGATTTGATAACTCGACTTCCTATTGATTTGCTCTCCTGTGATGTTGAAATTACTTCTCTAAATCAATAAGTGATGGTCCAACAAAGCTAAGGCCTTGGATGGTTTAAAGCACTTAACCCCCTTTAAGTACACATGCTGCTTTTCTTAGCAGAACATTTGCATTGTTTTAGCCGTAAAGCCGCCGCTGTTTTAAGAAAACCTCGCATCCTGTTATAAACACAGGTGCAAACGTCTCTGACTACCTTCATATCAGCAATCATTCGATATGTTTTAATGCTATTATCCTCTTGGGTTTCTGGAACAACTTGTGACGACCACATGAGGGGTTGAGCATCTTCCTCGAGGTCACTCTGACAAAATGCAGAGCTTCGATTTCAGCTAAAAGCTAAACCTCTGAGCACTGAGTTATGGTGTCTGTGCTCCTCAACCTACAATTGGTAGATTGTATCGTCTAACCATTGATTTAACCCCTCAAAAACTCAAGTCTGTGGATCTCAATTACACATTTAGAAGTTTAATTTAAATGAAAAATAATCCCTTCCGCCTAATAAAGACTTAGAAGTACCTCTCCTCCTTTGCTTCTAGACCTATGACTCAGTCCAAACACTGTAAAACTACTATACGCTACATGATGGCAAGTTGGAATACTGGACTAATTCAACCAAGCATGTTTGAGTCAGAAACCACTTCCAAAGAAGCACAATGATATGGTAAGTTAACGGGATTGGTTTGTCAGATTTGTTAGGTATGAATCCTTGGAAATTTGGATCTTTGTTTTGAGACTGAGTTTTAAAGATGAAATCCTCAGCCATGGTGTTGATGGCCTTCTTTGCTCATGATGTATTCTCCGGCATATAAAAACCACAACAGCGTCTCCACATAACGACATTTCTACACAACCCAGCTGTGTTTTGAAATAAATGTAATTTGTGACCAGTGATGTGGCGGGAAAGGAAACTAGTTTTTAAAAATGTTCAATTTAGGGTTCACAAGGGTTGACTGGTGGTGCAAGTCAGGAATTGGAGTTTCACCCAGAAGACGAGGGTTCACTTCTCATGATGGACAAGAAACCACCAGTCTTAGAACAGGTTTCTGACATTGCTTTGGTTTGAATTCAACTTTTGCGAAGGTTTAAGGAAACATTACCCTTCGTTACCCTTCCTTTTCTGGGTTATCAAGGTGACAAGTCCCACCCCATTAAAATACATATATCTGATTGGCTGAAAAGGAGCGACATTAAAGCTGTCAAAGGCAAAGATATGTCGATTAGGAATATGTTTAAACATGAATGTAACCATGCAGAAAAAACATTGACATCAAAACGAAATAGAAATTGCAGTTTAGTTGTGGAGGAAACCTCATTTTGTGGAGACTGGGTTGAAAACGTATTTCTCTTCAAGATTCCAAACCATGCAGAAGAATAAAGAAGACATTCAGAGTTTCGCTGAAGGCCTAAAAAGTTGCAGATAACTGTCAAGGTGACACAGCTGACTAGAAAGGGTGGGCGACAGAAAATGAAAAAGCACAAAAGCAACAAAACAGATGTGGTTAAAGAAGTTCCTCAACTGAGAGAAAATTTAATCAATATAACTACAAACATACGGTTGAGTCCTTGAAAGCTTGGGGAGATGTTTTTTTTTGTGTAAAATAGGAAATAATCAGACATCACAGTGATAGCAAAATGTATGTTCTTTATCTGGCAAGTGTTTGAATTAGCTTTAGCGCGCTGCTCTTATCTTATTCTAAACATGCGGAAGATGGAAAACTACAGTGGGTAAAATACTGATTTCTGAGAGCTGTTGGAGAAGCCTTTATTTCAGCGAGAGTAGTGCATTGTGCTTCTCAAACTGGACCTTACTGGTTTGCATTTCATCTTCTCAGCAGCACAAACCCTCATTGCAAGGCGCCTCTTTTTGTTCTGCTGTGCTATTTTCTTTTTGAAGGCCTGCTACAGGGCCACGTCTGCCTGGATGCCCCTCCAAGTCTTGCACAAGCATTTTCACGCGAAGGTTTACATCAATCATCCAGGCTGGAAGATGTTTCCGCTCCTTCAGTTAAACGATTTGTAGGAAATAATACCGGTATTATCCCCAAGAGCCAATCACGCCCACCAGTAAGGCAGATTCACCTAGAAATGAAGACCACAGTCGGAGACATGATGGGGTTGTTTTGCAGTGTAAACAGTAGACGAGAGGTGTTTTTAACCCTCCTCCTCAGTTCAGGGACGGTTTCTCCAGTTTTGCATCGAGTAAACAGCCTGCTTTGCACCTCTCTCAAACCATCTGTCCTATCTGTCTAATATGCTTATGTGCTGGACCTCAAAGCTGTGTTTGCTGGTCTGTAGACTTGTGTACACTGCTGAGCGTTGTCCTGTTGAGTTCGGTGTCCGCCGTGGTGTGCAATTGTTTGGTTTCTCCCGATCTGACTACCATAGATTGCTCTCCTACTGTTCTTGGATGCGGTCCATTAGGTGACTAAGCCCTATCACAGTTCCTCGCTGGGTCCTACTAAGGGAATGTGCTTAGTGCAGATTCTTTAGAAATTCTCCTCCACTCCGGCTACATATGTGACTACAAGGCTGCTTCTGTTAACCTCAAAGCGCTGCACAGTCAAGAAAGGACGCGGCGAAACTAATGCTGCAATCCGCTCCGTTTATAGTGCATGTTTAGCAAAAATTCAAGTTTCACAGCTAAAATGAACACTTTGAAATGAATACTTTTTATGCTGCTGAGCAGAAACGCTTTATGCTCACACACCCTCAGTGCCTCTCTCACCCACAGCTACTCTGACGGATCCTGACACTCAAACATGAACTGCCTTCTTGTGATCCGCCTGGTTTTTTCTCTCCCTCTTTCTCGCCCTATTTTTCTCTCTCTCTCACACGCTTGCACAGATTTACGCTTTCTTCGAGTCTCCCGCTGTTACCTTCCCTTCCCCAGTGCTCAGTTAATCTTCTTGGATGTGCTGTTAATAAACCTTTTCATTAAGACCCTGTTCTCATTATTCACTGCAGTTGAAGCTACTGAATTGTCGTGCAGACCCTGTACACTCGTATCTTCAGCCCTCTTTGTTTTTCGCACTGACACACAGTCACAGAAGCTACTGTAGTTTAAATATGGAGAACTTTGAATTAGAGCGTGCGCATGTCTGGTGTGTGTTAGCATTAACACGCGCATGAAAATGACAGGCATTTTGAAATCAGCTTTACTTTGAATTTTAGGCTACATGTGCACACACACACACACACACACACACACAGGCACAGAGGTGCTGTGGATTAATGGCTTGCTAAACGAGCTGACAGCGAGGACTTGAAGACTTGTTTTCATAAGCTGATTTTCGCACGAGTGAAGGGGGAAGGAAATGCAGGATGAAGGAAGACAGGGAGAGAGTGAGGTGTAGAAAGTACAAGAAAAAAAACAGATGACAGGCCTCAGAGGTGTGTATTAAATTTTGCAAATTTTGCGCAAGATGTCAATGATTAGTAAAAATTCATGGCAAGGAATGGTGAGACACCACCACTGACTGTTGATGTGTATTTTCCCCAACAGGGTGTAATTTTATTTGGAAAAAAAATCTAAAAAATAGATTTCCTATATACAGTGCCATGCAAAAGTATTGCCCCCCTACAGAAATATTCTACTTTTGCATATTTGTCACACTTAAATGTTTCAGATTATCAAACAAATTTCAGTGTAAGACAAAGATAACCCAGGAAAACACTAAATACAGTTCTTAGATGATGATTTCAGCCACACTAACATATGATCACTGCAGGGCTTGTTGGATCTAAACATCACTAAATAGAACCTGTCTGGTGTTGTGAAGCAGCTAAAGGGTCTCAAAAGCAGCAAATGATGCCACGTTCTAAAGAGATCCAAGAACAGATGAGGAACAAAGTCATTGACATCCATCAGTCTGGAGGGTTACAAAGCCATTGCTGAGGCTCTGGGACTCCAGAGAACCACAGTGAGAGACGTTATCCACAAATGGAGGAACATGGAACAGTGGTGGACCTTCCCAGGAGTGGACCAACCACCAACATGTCTCCAAGAGCATCCATATCTAATCCAGGAGTCACAAAAGAACCCAGAGGAACATCCAAAGACCTGCAGACCTCACTGGCCTCAGTTAAGGTCCGTCTACATGATTCCACAATGAGGAAGACTCTGGGAGGAAATGGATCCATGGAGAGTTGAAGGATCAAACCACTACTGACCAAAAACAACATGAAGGTTCATCTGGATGAGCTCCAAGACTTTTGGATAACATCCTGTGGACTGATGAGTCAAAGGTGGAACTTTTAGAAGACATGTGTCCCTTTACATCTGGAGTAAAGCTGATACTGCATCCACCAGAAGAACATCTACCAACAGTAGAACCATGGTGGTGGTAGTGTGATGGTTGGAGGACCTGGACCACTTGTCATCATTGATGGAACATTGAATTCTGCTCTCTATCAGAAAATCCTCCTGGAGAATCTCCACCATCAGTTCATGACCTGAAGCTCAACACTGATGGTTCATGCAGCAAGACAAAGACCCAAAGACCACAAGCAAGTCCACCTCTGAGGGGCTCAGCAAGAACTGAATGAAGGTTCTGGAGTGGCCGAGTCAAAGTCTGGACTTGAATCCAGTTGAGATGATGTGGGAAGACCTTAAAAAGGGCTGTTCATGCTGGAAAACCATCTAATGTGGATAAATTACAACTATTGTACAGAGAAGAGTGGACCAACATTCCTCCATGGTGATGGAAAAGACTGATCACAAGCTGGAACCAACATTTAGTTGCTGGTGCGAAGAGACCAACCAGGTATTAAGTTCAAGGGGACAATTACTTTTTCACAGGGGTGATATAGGTTTTCAAAAAAATAGTTATTAAATCATAATTCAAAAACAGCATGTTGTGTTTTTGGGGTTATCTCTGTCTAATATTCAATAAATATAAATATTAGTGTGATGATCTGGGACATTTAAATGTGACAAATATGCAAAAATTGCACAACCCTGTATATTTATAAAAGAGTCCTCTGGTTGTCGAGCAAACTGGACACTCATGAAACCAAACCCTTGCCTTTGACTCTCAGTTTTATTATTTATTTAAGCTGTTTTTTAGTGCAGAAACGACTTTCTATGGTGCTTTACAAATAGACAAGCAAATAAGAAAGTAGAATGTAGAAAGCACAGGGATGAAGAGAAAAACCAACAACAATGGATATAACAATGTGAAGAAAAGTCATAGAAAATGAGAGACAAGACAAAGTAGTTCAGAAAATCAAGGATTTGGATCAGAGCCTTTGTCTCTTGCTGCGATGCGCCTTTCTGCAGTTTTTTTTTCTTCCATTCACTGTGCAGAGCCTTGGAGAATAGCATCACAACAATGTCAGTAAATTCCTCCACTTCCACTCATCTTTTCTCCTCTCAAATCCCCCCTGCCTGATTACAAGGGCCGCGATTACGCTTCCAAGATCTCCTCTTAAACAACAAGAAACAAACAAGCAACGCTGCTCACTCGCCTCAAATCCCCAGTCACACATTGGGCTGTAATGGTAATCCAGGTTTGGGGTTTACAAAATATTGAAGCGATAAGTAATATGCAACAACGAGGGTAAACGCGCAGCTAGAGACAGTGAGAGTGTTGAAATCCCATTTGGAGCCTTGTGGGAAATATTCTCTTTGACGGATTCAGAGCATGTTAACGTGTCATCGTGATTCCGTGTTAAAATCTCAGACAAACACGATAACAAAGACGCCGACAGCCGCACAGTTTTATCACCCCAATTCTGCCTTCTTACCTTTTGGACGGTGAACGTCCGTATGACATATTCCGCCAGGGGTTCGGTCTCTATCAGGGTCACCTTGATGTCTCCGTACACCTCCGTCTCATCAGGCCAGTAGCGCACACACTTCACCTGGAAAAGACAATTTACATTCGCATGACGTATTTAAATATGTATTACATGCCGGTCATTATCACCCAATCGGCATTAACAGACGGGGATGAAGGCGAGGTCGAGATGATCACCATGAATAATATAATAGATGAGCTACATGAAGGATTGCATCGCTTGTCCTGCGTTATAAATGGCTGCTTGACAGACATTCATTATTCAATAATTGGAAAATATTGATTTGGAATCACCGGATAACACTGTACAGAAATCCACAAGCCTCGGCTAATTTTAGTCCTGGGGAGCCAGATTTTCTAACACAGATGATACACTTGGAGATGGGAATGGAAGCAGATCACCAGGTTTTGTTCCTGTTATCAGTAGGGGTTTAATCTGGTATAAAAGTCCTAGTAACTGGTCAGAATGGGTCGGTTTTCCTTTCTCTGTCACAGCAGAGACTCATCTGCATAGAAACACATATTATACACACTTCAGCCAAGCTATGACATGGAGGTTACTATCATGTCAACAGCTAAACCATCCAAAATTATACTATTGGTAAAACAACTTTCTACATTACATGGGGAAAAAAAGTGTTTTCATTCAGGTAGGATTTCAGCCAACAAAACAAAAAACTTGATTAGTAATCTACGACAGACCTGTTACACTGCTACTCTAGTCAGCATGAGAATCACTAGTCGGTCAAACTAAATATTAATATGTCATTGTTATACAAGGGCAGTTAACTGTTGCATCTACAGGACATCGAAACTAGCCAGGCCTGCAGCCCTGCTCCCCTAGAAAATAGGATGGAAAACATCTCATGAACCAGTGTGTTTGGATTTAGAACATGAAAATAAGGTTGTATTTACTGTTTATACTGGTCATCACACCATTTGGCTCAACCTGTACATGTACGTTTATCTGTCTTGGGGTTGTTTTCTACACAGAAACAAAAGAGCGTCCATGAAGAAAAGATATTTCAGTGAGGTCTAGGAACAATGGCTGTGTCCGAAATCATCGGCTCACTCCCTATTCCCTACTCCCTATGTAGGGACCGATATATGGTGAACTATGCAGGGAGCACCTCGGCAAGGTAAAATATCGGACGCCACTCAAGTTGTTAATTACGCCACTTGCTAGCTGCGATCGGTGCTGTAGCAGCACAGTGTAATCACTTCAAATTCACAGTTTATTCCATGGCTAAGAAACGGGTAAAATCAAATTCAACTACACTGGGGCGCCCTGATATCCTAACGGTTATGTCGCGTGACCCGAGTGCCAAGGCGTACCGGCAGTCCCGGGTTCAATTCCGACCTCGGGCATTTACTGCATGTGCTTCCCCACTCTCTCTCCTGTTTCCGATTCTATCCACTATCCTATCCAATAAAGGCATCAAAGGCCTCGTCTTGTTCGTGTTCTCCTACACGCAGTGCATGACGGTACATAATACTTGGTTAGAGACCATCGGCTGTACACTACTTTTCACGGTACACTGTGGGATATTTTGAGTGTGTAACCTAACATTCGGACAGCACTGCAAAATGGCAAACACCCTATATAGTGCACTATGTAGGGCATAGGGGGTGATTTCGGACACAGCCAGTGTCTTGTTGTGTCGTCTTGCCTCCTCTACCTGGAGGCACAACCAACTGGTAGAGCTTCTAAGACTAATCTATAATAGAAGTGTGTACAATCTACAATAATGGTAGCGGCAGATAATAAAGATCAAATGACTTGGATTGGATAGGGAGGAGAAACTCAATCAGGACGTCCTTGACCAGTTAGGCAGCCTGGACCAGTCTGTCTAACTGGTCCAGGCTGCAAGTTATTAGAGGCAATACTGGAATTGACTATATTATAACTATAAGGGGTTGATTGAGTGAAATCAATAGAATAATAGAATGGCTTTACAGGTGTTGGGCCTCTTTGCTAGGCACACATTTTGTAGCTGCTTGATGGTGATGAACTCACCCTTCCCACCTCCACCAGGTTCGTAACCATGACGATAGAGGCCGAGTTCTCCTGCCAGACCATCCTCCAAAAATCCCTGACTGTCTCCTGCATGGGCCCTGAAATACAGACGCACACACACACGTATAAATCACAAACGCAAACATTTTGATACGCACAAAGGCAGCATATGGACATAGGTGTGTGTGTACACATGCACACACTCATTCCAATGTCACGTAAAAATGTCACACAAACACACACACACATGAACAGGGCAAACACACACACATGTGCTCACACGCCATCAATCCCAGATAGTAGTTTGGGGGTTTGAGGTAATGGGGTCTTAAATTTGTCAGGGGGATTTTATACGGCAGTTTAGATTTAGGAGGTTGTGGTAATAGCCTTCCAGTCCAAAAGGACGACATTTACCAGGTGGCTGCTACACACACACACACAAACACACACAGGAGCCACACATGTGAGCGTCTCACACACACTTATCACGCCAGTTTAATTACCTTGTGTGGCGATGTAATGTCTGGGTCTGTGGTAGCCCTGTGAGACAGAAAGAGAGCATAAATATCTGCACACTTTTGTCATCGCCGTCCTTTCCCTCTCATGCTCTTTGTTGTCTCTCTGCAAAGCCCTCATCGTCTCCCTTTTTAGCCGCAGCTTTACTTCCTTTTTTTATTTCCTTCTTCTCTCTGGTTTATCCTGTTTTTTTCCGTCTCCCTGGATAGGTGAAATATTAAAAGTGCAATTCATAAACAACGTGCATGACGATGACTCCCCTCAGCTAAATAAAACGCATCTGTCCCTCGTTCTTTCCTCCTTGTTCTCCTTCTCATCCCTTCATCATTACACTCCTGTCTGCAGTTTGTCTCCTTTCCTTTGTTTCCTCCTTCTCCCTGTTTTACTTTCTGATTTTTTGTTCATCTCTCTGCCTTGCTAATCCATCTTTCCTCCCCTCTTTCATCACTTCTTCTCCCGATTCTTCTTTGCCTTCGAAACTCCTCCCCTTTTCTCCCCCAGCGGTTTGTCGCCTTTATTTTTTATTTTTTAGGAATCAATTTCGATCAATATCTGTTTTCCTTTCTTACTCCTTCCATCCTCTCATTTCTCTATCTTGTCCTCATTCCTTCCATCCGTCTGTCACTTCCTGTTTCATCGTCTCCTTCCATTCTTCATTTCTCCCCTTCTAATTTCTCCAAACTCGCCGCTCCTCCCGGAAGAATAACTCAAGGTCGGTTTCCAAACAAACATCGAATTAGAAAACAGGATTCTGATTCTCCCACCAACGATTATCCCCCTTATGTCCCCCCACAATTCCCTGTAAGACAGATGACCTTGTTGAAATGAAAACATTTATCACTTTCATATTGTCATTAAGATCGCTCTGTAAGCGGCATTGTCTTCACTGGGGGGGATGTGTTGGTGTAATTTTAATTTGCCGACCCCCGCCCCCCCTCCTCTCCTCCCCTATTTTTTTCCTCTTAAGAAAAAAAAATCCAGTCAGCGGAGACAGATTGAAAACAAGGATTTCGTACCAAATTCATTAAGGCTATCATGACAACAGTAACCTGCGAGCGAGAGATTAAATCAAAGAGTGAAGCTCAGTTCCTGCTGGGCGGAGGGGAGAGGAGGGCGAGAGAAACAGACGGGTGGATGGATGGGTGAGGAAAGGGACGGTGATGGAAGAAGGGATGAGGGAAAGGTTATGATTTCAGCAACGTTAAAGCATGTTTTTCCCAAAGACACAAGACTCAGACGGCTGTATTTGTCATGGCAGCCTTGCTGAATGCACTGAGTGTGTGCACAGCCTTTGTGTTCATGCACTTGTGCATGTGTTTGGTGATACTTCAGTTGGGGAAAATGAGCTAATGCTAATGTTTATGCAGCTGAGTGCAGGTTCAAGTGTCTAAATGAGAGCTATAGAATTTTACAGCAAAAGGGTGCGTCTGTTTACACACCAAGGCCTCCTGTTGGATCTTATGCTGACAAGATTTAACTGGGAACATTGTATATAGATTAGGTAGTTGCCGTCGCATTTTAGTGTATGTTTTTGCATGTTCATTCTATCAAAGACCTTTTCAAAGCAGCTGTCAGGGAGCAGGGAGGTTGGGATTTGGTGCTTTGCTTGAAGGAATGTTGCATTGTGTGCGTCCCTGACACCAGCAGGTATATTTTCACTGCATTTGTGTGTCCGTATAGCACGACTGTGTTTCCATCTTTGCAGAGATCAATTTTAGTTTTACATTCTCTGCTATGTAACTCTTCAGTTGGCTGTTGCAGGGTAAAGACTTTGCATTGGGGTTGCAGTTCGGTTGGTAGGGAGGGTTTAGGAGCATCACATCACAAGCAAGAAATTATACATCTGAACACTTACGTCGATATAATTGGCATTGATGTAGTCAGAGTGGGGGTCTCCGTCCAGCAGCTGCAGTCGGACTCTGGTGTGATCGTCTGTGGGGTCAGATAGCACAAAAATACAACAGGCCTAAAGTTACATTTACCCACAGATCGGAACAGCTAACTGACTCGGGTGGGGAGCTAACCGGGCCCAGAGGCATGGGGCTATCCACACAATGAATGTAACTGTTAAAATGAGCCATGCTCACACCTGAAAGCATGTGCTGGTTTCTGTTACCAATGAATACAGTCTGTTTCTTACCTTAACTGAGGAAAGTCCTTGAAAATCATAATCAAAAACTGCTCTATTTACCACCCTGCAGTCCCAAACTCTCACTGACAGAGCAAACATGCACGGTTTGGTTCAGTGTGGTTGTATTCAGACACTTCATTTGGAGTTTCAATTCATTTGGTCTCAAACTGGTTCAAATGAGCTGAGCTGGTATGACAGAAGACATAAATGTAATAAACATTTCCCACGGAACTTTCCAAATAGCAAATATTATTTGGATAAATCCGGATGATGGGACAAACACTGGTTCCATTCCTGCCAAGTGACCAGCGACAGAACTGCTTTAATTTTTATCATGTTAGCATTTAAAGATTCTGTCGTCTGCTGCGTCTCTCCGGTGATTGGTTGGCTTCAAAAGAAAACAAAAAAGATGATCTCTGAAGCTGCAAAAGTATGTTTCACTCTGCCTCGAATCCATTAAGTTGACTTTTAGATTCAGAACAGCGTCAACATGATTTATTTATTTGTTAAATAGAAAGCAAGACCCATCATTGACCTTTCATATAGCCCATGCTGTCCACAAGGGTCCGCTGTAAATGGTCTCACAAGTCTTTTCAGGGTCTACCTTTTTAAGTTATAACATTATTTTTCAATTGAATCATCCATAGCACCATTTAAAAGTAGGGACACATTATCATATACCAGAAATACTTTCTGAAGATTAAGTTCCTAAGGTGATAGAATTGTTCTATTACCTTAGATTTCAGACATCTATGCCATTCACCATCACTGTCAAAGTACCTGTGGCCAAAAGTAAATCAGCCTTTTCCTTTTATCCCTTTTGAACTTCAATTATTTTGTTCTAGGCTCTCCAATAGCTGTCCATAGTATTACGGCGCATATGGCAGTGATTACAGCTAATGGGAGGCAGTGACTTTGTTTAGCCGTAGCATAGCAACAGCAGGTAATTGCAGATGAAGCTGATGTGATTTAGTCTGATTATCTCCATTTTTTCCCCTCTCACCCTCAGTCATTCTCTCTTTTTTGTGTACGTATGCTCCACTTCACCCCTTTTATTTCCATTCCCTGAGATATATGGCTGCGCTATCGAGATACTGCTGCTACAAATATGAATCGTTGCACTGCTTTTTTTAAGTTCTCACAAAAAGCAAAAAAAAAAAAGCAAAAAACCAAGGAGCGAGGCCAAATAGGAGCGAGGAGGTGGGTAAGCGTGACATAATATGAAGAAAGGTCAGGTCGGTTCATTTACATAACGCATGAATACAGCAAAACTTCAACCTTAAGTACTGCAAAACATCAAACAAGTCAAACCATCTGGGATGTCAGGGTTCCAAAGTGTAGGAGCCACTGAGAAAGCCTGGTCAGACATAAGTGCCAGTCTGCAACTAGAAGTAATAAAAGCATGATTGACCTTCACAAGGTATTCACAGGAGACGAAAGGTTTGACTTCAGAGAAAATTCTATGTTGATAAAAGCTGGCTTTGACGACAGATTTAATTGGCAAGTCTAATTTAAAAGAAGAATCAAACGTTAAGAAAATGGAAAAAGCATCTTGAACATGTTGGTTATGTTGGCTAATAAGTGCAGGAAAGAGTCCTGAGCTGAAAAACTGGAAACTGTAGAAAAACTGTACCTCCTTAAATTCACAAGAAAGCCACAAATGAACAAAAAAGCTCATAATAAACAATGACGAGAGTTCACCTGAAGGCGTTTGGTTGACTGAACCTTCTTCAGTCAAACTGAAGAAGGTTCTTTGGTCTGTTGAAAGTAAAAATTAACTTTCTGACCATCAGACTAGATGCTATGTTTGATAGAAACCAGACACGGCACATCATCACAAACATACTATCCCAACTGTTAGGCAAGGTGGTGGCAGCATCATAATGTGAAGCATGGTGGTGGCAGCATCATGATGTGAAGCATGGTGGTGGCAGCATCATGATGTGAGGCATGGTGGCAGCAGCATAACGTGAAGCATGGTGGTGGCAGCATTATAATGTGAAGCATGGTGGTGGCAGCATCATAATGTGAAGGATGGTGGTGGCAGCATCATGACAGGAAGCATGGTGATGGCAGCATCATAATGTGAAGCATGGTGGTGGCAGCATCATGATTTGAAGCATGGTGGTGGCAGAATCATGATGTGAGGCATGGTGGCAGCAGCATAACGTGAAGCATGGTGGTGGCAGCATTATAATGTGAAGCATGGTGGTGGCAGCATCATAATGTGAAGGATGGTGGTGGCAGCATCATGACAGGAAGCATGGTGATGGCAGCATCATAATGTGAAGCATGGTGGTGGCAGCATCATAATATGAAGCATGTTGGTGGCAGCATCACAGTGTGAAGCATGGTGGTGGCAGCATCATAATGTGAAGGATGGTAGTGACAGCATCATAATGTGAAGCATGGTGGTGGCAGCATCATAATGTGAAGCATGGGGGTGGCAGCATCATAATGTGAAGCATGGGGGTGGCAGCATCATAATGTGAATCATGGTGGTGGCAGCATCATAATGTGAAGCATGGTGGTGGCAGCATCATGATGTGAAGCATGGTGGTGGCAGCATCATAATGTGAAGGATGGTGGTGACAGCATCATAATGTGAAGCATGGCGGCGGCAGCATCATGGTGTGAAAATGTTTCTCGGCAGCAGGCCCTGGTAGACTTGTAAGGCTAGAGGGTAAAATGAATGCAGCAAAGTCTAGAAGTCCTGGAGGACAACCTGATGCAGTCTGCATGAGAACTGTCACTCTGGAGAAGATTTGTTTTCCAGCACTACAATGACTGGAAGCAAACAGCCAAAGATACATAGCAATGGTTTGAAGAAAGAAACATTACCTCTTTTAATCCACAGGGTGCATTTCAGAAGCTAATAATATCTTGGAAAGGCGTTTATATGCAACCTGTAGACGCTGCAGATATAAAATTAAACTTACAATGTGTCAGAAAACATCATTTTGTTGGATTATGTTTTTTTCCACTTTGAATTAAATGTCAAATGTATCTCTCTCAAGGCATTCTGTGAATTCAAAAGCACAGCTTTTATGTGAGCAGGTCTATTGTGTGCTTGATGACTCATACAATCAATTGTAACCATTTCCTCTATGTTTCTAGTGGGGGCATGGGAGCAATCATTTTTCTGAGTGGGTGTTAATGTTTTTTGTTTGTTTGTTTTGTTTTTAGTGAATATCTTCGAATAGATGTGTGAAATTTGTATTCGTGGTTGGCACCCAACGTGGCAAAAAATACCCAGAAGTAGCAGAAACGTGCTGAGAACCTTAACAACTGAACCCTCATTTAAACAAAGCGAGATCCTTTCGAACATACGGGACCAGTCTGGATATAAGCAAACAAACTCCAGTGGAGGATGTAGACCATGAGGTGTGGCTAAAAGCTCCAGAGGAAGCTGGTAAATAGACCTGTTATTTTTTAGATGTTGTTCTTGATGTAGGTGTTTGTCGATGCGCAGGTTTAAAGCACTTTGGTGGAATCAGTCGTGGGACAACCTTTAACTCTCACTGTCTAGTTGTAAATCAGGATGTAAGAACTTAATTACTGGAGTCTTTTTGCAGAATATATTTAGCAGCTTAAGATTCTGACAGAGGTCAGCTGCAATATTTAGGGCTCCATGATTCTCCACAGCATGGGAACTCTGACTGATGCCAGGGTTGTGGTGCGTCTGCATCTGAGACGTCTAATGAGGGTCAACTGGAAAAGCTTTGTCTGAAAACGTCTACAACATACTGCACGATGTTTCGGATGTGCTAGCTGATGCTAAAAGTCTGTCTCTGACCCCACCCTTCCAGTCGTTACAAAGACATTGATAATGATGATGAAACTTAAGCTGGCAGATTGGGATTGTTCCAGGCTAAATCTGCATTCTGATGCATCTCTTGGCAGAGTTTCAGCAGGAATTAAAGGCATCATGGTCACTTAATTTGACCATATTGAAAGATTATGACAGTCACAATTGCACAAGACAAGCCCCATTCAAGTCCCATCCCTGAAAGTATGAGAGACAAACCTCCTGACTCTCCACTATAGGCTGCACGTACATGATGCATAGTGTGAATAGTACCTGCTTTAATGGCAACAAATGCACCGAATTCACAGAACATAAATTGCTAGAATGGTCGTATATAACACAGTCTGGCTCTGAATCCCCCTCCTTGATTATCCTTTCCAGGATCACCTTGAGGAGAATTATTTGTACAGCTTCTATCAGAGTAATTTTGCGGCTCTGGCTGAGCGGCAACAATGATGGCAGCATGACTCCACTCTGCCGGTACAAGATACTGTCATCAGCTATCAGCTCATTCACACTCCCTCACATGCAGACACACACACATGCACACACACACACCGCGCATGTAAAAACAAACACAACAGGGGGTAGTCTGCCAGCCGTCTGCTCTTTTCTTCCTCCGATTCTTTCACTTCTTCCTGTCGCATCTCCCTTTTTCCTTTCTCGGCTGATTCCATACTTCATCTCCGCCTGCCTCCTCTTCCTCCACTCAGTTCTCTCCTTCCATTGTGTTCCTTCATTTACCTTTTCTCCCTCCTCCCCACCCCTTCCCCTCTCCCTCGCCCCATACTGTCTCGCTCCTTCAGACAGCGGTAATTACACAGGGCTAGTGTCAGAGGCTGTCATAACACGAGAGTCACCGATATGAGGCTGGAGGGAGGGAGGGGCCCTTTCCACTCGTCTCTGCCCAGGGAGGGGAGCTGCTAATTGGGCTGAAATGGCAGGAGGTACTGGCTTGCAAACACTGCAGATCTGGACGCCGGCCACAGGTCTGAAGAGGCTGACAGCTTCTGTGTGCATGAGTGAGTGAAGGAGAACTGAAGATCTGTTTTAATTAGTGCAATATGTGTGTGCACAACAAAGCCCATGATTTGGGTGTCAAATTGTAAAACGAACCACAACCTCAAACACACACTTCAGTGATTACAATCCCACTCACTTAAGTGGCCTCACTACAAATGTAAATATAAGCTCCGTTATATACAATCCCTTTACGACATACAGCACCTGCAAAAGGAGTATTTTCACCCCCGTTTCCCCTTTTATTGCATCTCAACACTTGATCAATGCCAATTTAATTATTTGCAAAAAAACCTCCTCTGTCGTGACATAGCGAAAAGCAATTTCTACAAAGTAATGTCAATTAATTAAACATTTAAATTGTGGAAAAAGCGACTGCATAAGTGTTCACCCCTTTTAAAGTGACTCACCTAATTCAACACCGGTGCTAGAAGCCACAGAATTACTGAAATGGAGATCATCAGTGAATGTGTCTCAGTGATATTAGTATAAAGACATCTGTATCCGGAAGGTCCAGTCACTGGTGAATCAGTACTTCTGGATATAACTACACCGTGAAGACAAACGAACACTCGAAGCAGCTCTGTGAAAAGGTTACTGAGAAGTTTAAGGCAGGAGATGGACACATGAAAATTGCCAAGTCACTTGATATCTCTTGGGATACGGTTAAATCCATCATTAAGAAATGGAAGGGACATGGCACATTCTCAGAAACTGAGTGACTGTGGCTGAAGGAAACTAGGAAGGCAGGCCACCAAGAGACCTACGACTCCTCTGAAGGAGTTACAAGCTTCAGCAGCTGAGATGGAAGAGATAACTGTTGCGTGGGTTCTTCACCAGTCAAAGCTTTACGGGAGAGCGCCAAAGAGAAAGCCACTGTTGAAAGCAGCTCATATTAAATCTCATTTAGGAGCTCACCACAAGGCATGCAGGAGACTCTGGAGTCAACTGGAAGAAGGTTTTTAGAGCCATAACAATGGGTGCTATGTTTGGTGATCACCAAACACTGCACATCATCACAAATGCACCACCCCCACTGTAAAGCATGGTGGTGGCAGCATCATGATGTGAAGCATGGTGGTGGCAGCATCATGATGTGAAGGATGATAGTGGCAGCATCATGATGTGAAGCATGGTGGTGGCAGCATCATGACGTGAAGTATGGCAGTGGCAGCATCATAATGTGAAGCATGGTGGTGGCAGCATCAATATATGAAGCATGGTGGAGGCAGCGTCATGACGTGAAGCATCATGATGAAAAGCATGGTGGTGGCAGCATCATGATGAGAAGCATGGTGGTGGCAGCATCAATATATGAAGCATGGTGGAGGCAGCGTCATGACGTGAAGCATCATGATGAAAAGCATGGTGGTGGCAGCATCATGATGAGAAGCATGGTGGTGGCAGCATCATAATGTGAAGCATGGTGGTGGCAGCATCATAATATGAAGCATGATGGTGGCAGCATCATGACGTGAAGCATGGTGATGGCAGCATCATGATGAGAAGCATGGTGGCAGCAGCATCATGACATGAAGCATGGTGGTGGCAGCATCATGATGAGAAGCTTGGTGGTGGCAGCATCATAATATGAAGCATGGTGGTGGCAGCATCAAGATATGAAGCATGGTGGTGGCAGCATCATGACATGAAGCATGGTGGTGGCAGCATCATGATGAGAAGCTTGGTGGTGGCAGCATCATAATGTGAAAATGTTTCTCAGCAGCAGGCCTTAGAAGGCTTGTAAAAGTAGAGGGTAAAATGAATGCAGCAAAGTACAGGGAAAATCCTAGCGGACAACCTGAAGCAGTCTGCAAGAGGACTGGGACTTGGGAGAAGATTTGTTTTCACGAAGCAAACAGCCAAAGCTACACAGAAATGGTTTAAAGACAACAAGGGGAATGTTCTGGAGTGGCCGGATCAGAACCCAGACATCAATCTAATAGAGAGGCTGTGGCTGCTACTCCTGATCCCAGTGCAACCTGAAAGAAGGATGGGATAAACTGCACTCTCCAGATGTGCAAGGATGACTGACACCTATTAACACAGGCTCAGTAGTGTAATTGCTGCTAAAGGTGCATCTACTAAATACTGACTGGATACTTATGCAATCGCTTATACGTTTTAGATGTTTTAATTAATTGGCAGTACTTTGTAGAAATCTGTTTTGATGTTGACATTGTGTGTTTTTTATGTAAATTATTGTAAAAAAAAAATCCAAATGATGTTTATCATAATTTTGAAAAGCAATAAAAGGGGTTGAACTCCCAAAGGAGGGGTGAATACTTTATGCAGACGCTGCAGATTTGTAGTTGCCAGATATAGATATAGATCAATACGCTCACACCTTTAATTTATTCAACCTTGTCACCCAGATCTGGATCTGGATACAGATGAACACGTGGATTAGTTGTGTGAACGCTCATGTCGGCATCTGCAGCACTGGAGCAACAACAAAGTCATCAGAAGCTGTGGTGTCCAAGGGCAAAGTGTCACGAACCCATTACTCATTAATGAGCTCCACTCCTCTGCTGAGCTTCCCTCTCTTCATAACCTTGCATCTCCCCCTCCTCCTTCCCCTCTCCTCTCTCCTCTCTACTCCCTGCTTTTAGTTCGGTTCCATCTTCAGTCTGTTTGTCTCGTCTTTTTTTTATTTATTTACTTTCTTTCTTCTTCTGTCCTCTTCCTTCAAAAATCTTGTCATTACCCCAGCAGCCACTGTAAAAGTTTTGCTGTGGAGAACTTGTTAACTTGAAGGGTCCAGAGAAAGGCCAGACAAAACAGACTCCTTGTTGTTGTTTTTTTTCTATCTTGGACAGATTCGCAGGGGCAGCCGAATGCAGCAGAAAGCTGTAATTTGGGGACATCAGATCGGATTGCATGTGCTGAGAGCCTGTGCACAGCCGCCGTGCACGAATCAAATGAACAGGAGCTCAGCAGCGCCTAATGACTGCTGCTGTACCACAACAAACAGGAGCCGCTGCTGTTTTTGGTCCCTCTTCAGGATCAAAGGTCATCACACTGCTTTATTATATCCCCCCCAAAAAAAGCAAGACCCGCCTAATAAACTCCAAATATCAGCAGCAGAGAATCTATGGAGTCATTATGTTCCGGCTTCATGAATATATTGCCCTTTTGTTGCTTTATAAGGCGAGTGTCTGTCCCAGATTGTTCCGACTTGATGAGGCAAAAAGACATTTGAGAGTCACTCGGGCTGTATAATACCAAAACCCACCACTGAAAACAGCACTAATGAAATTCTCCGAGCCGGCACGGCACAAGTCAGATCATATTTGGAAGTTTAAATGATCTATGACCTTTACTGAACTATGTGTTAGGGAGTAGGGGGCCGCTTTTCTTGTCTTCAAATATGAGTCTTGCTTTGGAATTTCTATTTTTGGTGTCCATGACTCATATGTGTTTGAGTATTTTCATCTGTGAACCTATAATTACTTAAAAATAACCCCCACACATAATAAAACCATCACATGTTCAGCTGCTTGCTCCATAACGTTTGGATTTGTTATTAAAGGTAAGAAGACATGTTAAGTCTGCTGTTCGGCCAAAGGACTCGGCAGCTAAACTGTGATGTGGCTGATCTGGTGGAGTAATTGTTGCTTTCAAAACCGCCGGACAAAGTAATTGCTGGGTGTTTGACTGATCCCAGTATTGAACAAAACCCCATCAGCCTCCTGCAGATGTGACGGTCATCTGAACTATGGGGCAGTTAAAACCTCCGCTCACTGGCTCTGTTGCAGCCCGTCGCGTTTCCAGCTGCCTGAAAAGAGCAAGAAAGCATAACAGGGCACCACCATGTTGGAGAGAGGAGAATATTATGCCTCTGGATTATTTCACAAGTGCCACTAGAACAGAACAGACGCACGGTGGGAGGTTTTCTGCTGCTGAAATACTACATTCCACAAAGGCTCTATAAATAAAAACCCCTTTGAGGTTCCCCTGGGGTCGCCCTCGAAACCCGAAAACCCGCCGGCAGGTGTGGAAGGCATTTTATTTTTAGAAATTAACCAAAGTACACCATTTATCAGAGCCAGAAGCTGCAAGTACACAAAGAATCATTGGAGTTACACCTTTCAGACGGTCCTTGAACTAACCCAATCGAAGCTTAAGACCATCATATTTCATGTCTCGTTAAAAAATTGGCCAGAAATTAACCGCTTGCATGAGTTAGATAGTGTAAAATACAAAAAATTCTGGGCTCCTCAGTGCAACCGAGATGCCATTAGAGACTCCGCTTTGACCAACAGTCAAGTGGCAAAAATTCTGGGGCTTTTTGGCTGAACTCGGATGAACTGCAGGCAGTGTTTGCAGATGGGAGACAAGCATGGAAACAAACTAAAAAATGTAAATAAATGAATATACATATTTATTATTTATATCCAGTATTGGTAACACCTGTGGGCACTTGGAAAAATGCTGTATGTTATTATTATTTGATTTGTGGCATTGTAACTTTTATTTTTGAGTTCTCCCTACTTCTAGGCCTTGCTGTGCTAATTCTACAGAGGTGGTGCATAAAAGCCTTCACATTGCAGTGAAAAATGAGCCCACGGTGTATAAAAATGTGACAGGAGCAAAGAAAAAACACCTCAAAAACTGTCTGGAGTTGGCTCAAGATCATAAAGGGGTTCAGGATACAGAATACAATGGTGATGCCTTCATTGCTTGTCACTGAAGTATTTAACAATGCATTAGCTCGATGCTCGAAAAGCAGCATTTCATGAAGCCCGAGCTCGTACAATTACTGCTGCCCAAACATATGGAGCGCAGGTTTAAAACACAGTCTGCCACCTTTCCATGACAAGCCGCCCGTTAATTGCGCTGCTGAAAACAGGCGTGACTCGGTTAAATGTCCTCGTAAACAGACGGAGCCGGTGTTTATTGGAGACGAAGGGAAAAAAAAAAGCGCTCAGAGTAGCAAGTTGAAACTGCTGAACATGATGTTTTACTCTTCAATCCTCTCCTTCCCTCTCGTCTCCTCCTCCTGCTCTTCTCGCCTCCCCTTTCAGTAGCCGCTAAGCAGGGATTGTGTCTGTCACAGATATACTTAATCAGTTAACTCCCTATGGAGCTCAACTCACTCGCGGCATACACTCCGCTGTCAGCCGGGCTCCAGGCATTAGGGAATTTAATAGCATGTGTGATTGAGCGCAAGTGTGTGTGAGAAAATGAGTGGTGTGTGTGAGTGTGTTAAAAATCTCTCTTCGCTTTCTTGTACTCACTTGCATGTTTCCGGAGCATCTTAAGGATGTGCTGGTTTGCTTGTGTGGATTTTTCTTTTTCGGTGTATGTGTTACTGTGTCAGCAACTTTACATGCATGTGTGTGTGTGCATGTGTGTGTTGCCTCAGCATGACTGCATGTGTGTGCGAGTGCGTCGGAGGGTATTATAGTGTGTAATAGCCTATTAAGACCAGAGCTCCCTGCAGCTGATGTGTCAAACAACGCAGAATGTTGTCGACTTACGCACGTACACACAAACACACACCTCAAGATGCTGTTTCCAGCTGTTTGAAGGGTGTCAGGAGCAGAAAATAAGAGAGAGATGAAGGAGAGTGAGGAGAGGGAGAGGTGGAGGGAGGAAAGAAAAACAGCCTTTTTGTGCTTTAAAGCTACACAGCAGGACTACGGGGGAAATTATCAGCCTCTACAACATCTATTATCATTTCTATGCTGATGATATGTGACTGTCCAAGTAGAGCCTCGGAGTCAAGCTACGTCTCCATATTGTCATGCTAGGGATCCATAGATCACCTCAATCTCACTGACTCCACATAGAAATCATTGTAGCATATTGATCAGTCAGAGGCCTGAAGTCTAAGGTTGGTTTTGCAGACTTGTTTCTTTCATATCAGGCTGATCTGTGAGATTAGATCATTAATGTTTAGACTTAGAAAAGATCATTCATCACCTCCAGACTCGATTACTGCAGTGCACATTACTCCTGTATCAGTAAGAGCAACGTTCAGCCTCAGTTCATTAATAAACGGCTACTCATTAAAGTACTTCCTGGCTCTCAGGGGTTACCGGTTAATTTCATTGCTTGTTTTTAAAGCGGTCAGATGTCTGCTTATATGTGTGAGCTTTAAACTCTGTCTGTTTGCAGGAACCTTTTGACTCTTCCTGTATTTCCCCCCTTTTGACCAAAGGTATTCTGACCGTTGATATTCGTGCCAATACGCTGATGGTCTTACATGTCTGTCACCTGTGAGCAAAAGCCCAAGATTACAGGAAGGCAAAGCTCTTTATTGACCAGTTCCAACCCTCATCTGCAGTCACGAGCTCCAGCGACCAAAAGTATAAAGTCACGGACACAAGAGGCTGAAATGACTGTGATTGGTGGGCTTAGAGAGGTTTAGAGATCAAGTGTGAGAAAGTGGGACAACCGAAGTGAGTTCGGCGTTGAGTCAAAGGGAGCAAACTGAGCCGGTCTGGCCGTCTGATGAGGATGCCTCCAGCTGGAATGAGACCCTGGGGTCGACCCAGAACTCACTGGAGAGATCGCTTATCTCATCCGGCCTGACAACGCCTTGGGATCCCCCAGGAAGGACGTCCATAACGCCCTGCTTGGCCTGCTGCCAACGCAAAACCCAATCCCGGAAGAAATGAGGTGGATGGAGGATCTGCATTTCGGATTTCAGATGTTTTTTTTATGCAAGTAAAGGATCTAACAACTTACAAGTCTTAAGGTTCAAATGAAGTTAGCCTCTCCCAGAGAAAACACCACGTTTGAAGTCCAGGCTTTTTCTTCTACTTTTCTACATCACAGTGTTTGCAGAGCATCTGTTAAGTGGCTAGTTTGGCCTGGAACGAAGAATCATAAGCTCCCTTGCAATATGCATGTATTTCCTTTAGGCCTGTCCTTATAGATCTTTGGTTGTTAACCATGCTACCTCACTTTCCCTTTCAAAAGTGCCTTAAAGAGACAGGAGCTACAGTGGAGAAGAGGTGCTGAAGCAGTGCACAGTATGCAAAAACATGTGCTTTTTGAGCATTAAACCATCCATCCATCTGTTATCCATCTTCTACCGCTTATCCGGGGTCGGATCAAATTAATACTAATAGTAATAAGAGACTCCCGAAATAAACGTATCAACTTGTAAATGTGCATAATATGGGCTGTAGACCTTCTTTAATCTCAAGATATTCTCTTAACTGGTGCACAGTATTTCTCATTTTGCTATTTTATATACTGACCAAGTTACAGTTACTATTAATGTGGAGCGACACCAAACTGTAGTGGATTTCAGTGAACAAATTGGGCTCGGCATTCATATTTTCCAAGAGAGACATCAAAACAGCATCCTGAATTCTACGCTGACATCACTATTAACATTAAACAGCAAATCAAACACTGCAAATTCATCTGACTTTAGAGAACACAGCCTGCTCTTTGGTATAACAGGAAGTATGTGACAGCGGATAAGTTAAACGGCAGCTCGTTGATGCAGCAATCAAACGGCAACAGATAACACGCCCGTGGATATTTCTTCGATTTGGTTTAGAAAGGACACCATGAAAAGAGATCAGTGCATAAAGGCAGGAAGTGTTCACCTGCGTTTATAAGTTAGACGGAGGAGGGAAAGTTGTCTGCAGATAAGTGGTGGTATGACAGCGGCTCATTAGCGGCATGAGAAGCGAATTAGAAGCGACCTGATGAATCCAGGATAAAACTGTCACCAGAGCAGCCCGGTGATACAGTTTGCTGCCTCTTAGGTCAGCTGAGGAGAGAGGTAGGTGGTCCAAGTTAAAATCCTACTTTCTGTAGATCTAAAAACGGTCTAGACAGCAGAGCTTCTCATTAATTCTGATTCATTCATCAACAATCAATTATCACGCAGTGTCAGTGATCACAGCTCGTCATTACTACCCATCAACGAATATCAAACTGTCAGCCCCCCGAAGTGTCAGAACAATGAGATGTAATCACTGGTAATCCTCCACCTTCTAATTAAAAATAAAATCCCTTCCAAAATCATTACCTCATCGTCTCCTTCCACCACCTGAAGGGGATTTTTTTAGCGATAAACAGCAGTTGTTCAAAAATCAGCATCAGAATTCTGCGTATTGTCATTATGGTGTGGTTGTTGCCCCCCGCCGCGTCTGGAGAGGAACAATGATTAACGGCAATCACCATCAGCGGCATCAATAACGCCACCGCCGGCGTTAAAAATCAGCCTCATTATCGCCATTATCTGCGTGCGTCCCTCCTGCTGGGAGCTGCTACAGAAACCATTTCATCATCTGATGGATCTGGAGGTGGGGGGGGGGATGTGATCAGTCTTCCTTTCAGTCCTCCTCTCCTTTGTGTCTCGTTGTTTATTTTTTAACACAACCAACAGCAAGGTGTGTATTAATACCTCACAAACAGTATTTTTAAAAATTTAATATGTTATCAGAGTAGAGAAACCCACATGGGAGCAAAAGACAACAATAAAGAAGTTTGCTGGTTTGGTTTTCCGCGTATTCCCAAAACAAATGCTACTGGATGCAGATGTATACGTATCACCCAGCAGCATGCGAAGGTTTTAAGCTCTACAAGTAAGTCAGACATTATTTCAAGTAAATATGTACTGCAATAACTATGTGAACCTAAGACTACTAGCAGGTAGTCGTTGTTTCGTTTTTTCTAAAGTTGCCATAATGACATCAGTTATCAGGGCCAGAAGCTCTAAAGGCAGAAATATTCAGCTTTCCTGCAGGCCCTGAACGCATCATGTGAGACGTATAGTTCTGTGTGCAATATGTTTGCATCATTTTTACTTTACAGCACACATCTCATTTAAAAATGTGAAGACTTTCTGATAAACAAAAAACTTTGTGTTTTGGGCTGAATTGCAGGCTGTGTTTCCACCGAGCGGACAGGAGGAAAGAATGGAAACTGAAACCAACCAACAACCAACAATCTCCTCAGTAAACTTTAGTTTATCC